>JAJIZL010031523.1:55330-99839 GCA_023969395.1 Amblyomma maculatum | reverse complement strand
CTAACGACGACGAGCACGAACAAACAAAGTTTACAAAATGGATCCGTCTACTACAAGCACTGATAAGGCAGCATGCAGGAGGATGTCAAACACAACAAATGAAGATTTGAATGGTTCCTGGCATTACACACCCTTAAAGAAGCACCGCCTCGACGGTTACAAAATAAACAGAGAAATGCAAACAAAACATTTAAACATTAAAACATGTAGGGTCTCTAGCGCGCGTAATAACTCTTCAGGCGCATAACATGCATGATTTCTGGGCGTGCCCGGCGCTGCTGGGGTGTGGCTGCTGTCGTGGATGACTTCGTAATAATGTTTTCTGATGCGCTTAGGCACCACCACGAGGGCCAACTCGCCAGCCACTCGAACCTGATGGAGTAAATAATCCACCTTCATACCTGACTTCAGTTTTAGCTGCGCAGTCCTCGTAGGGGATCCTTTCTCCTTTCTGCTAGCGACGTGCCAACGTTCCCAGGTCACTTCGGTCAAGAACTCAAGTCTTCGGCGAGAACTCCGTTCAGCACCCAATGTATACGCAATTTAGCCTGCTGTTCTTCTTGGTGAATGACTATGCAGCGGCGCCCCTTGACCGCGATTTCCTTAACGGCAGCAGTTTCTTTGCCGCTTCCGCGCTTCTAAAGGTCGCGACCCAAAACATGGTTAATCTGGTACTCTCCCAACGACATGACATCGGGGAACACAGTAACATTGGCCAGGACGTCCCTGAAGTGTTCTACCCTGTAGGGCTTCACACGCACGTCGCCGCGCAAAATTAACCGTGGGTAGGGTAGGCAGAAGTATCTCATATTCTTTACCTTCAGCGCTGGTGAACCTGTTATCGCGGCCACCAACGGCCGCCAGGGACAGATACTGTGACGTTTCTTTCCTGTACAGGGATAGGACAAAATATTACAAGTAGAGTAGCGTGGGATTACCTGCTGCGAAGCGCGGACCCTGCGATCCAGCACCGCACCGTCCATCTGGCGGAAGAGGCCGCAACAACCAGCCGAGGGCTACCTGCCAGCCTCTAATCCGCAGGCGCACGACTCCCCGTGCCGGGGAAGAACCAACGAATTATAGAACGTCACTGAACTTAGATGTGCTCAATTTAATGCTGGTTGCACTTGTTGTTATGGCTGTAGGAAGAAAGAAACGAATTTGCACCATCCTGCTACTGGCTCTGTAGCTCAGCCATCTGCGCTGCCTCCTGCATGCAGCAGAGAAAATAGACAAGAAAAAACAAGAGGGAGAGTAAGACGCTCGCCGCAACAGCAGCAGTCGTCCTCCACCACCGAAGCGGTGGCGGGTGCAATGACGACCCACAACAAGTAAAAACTCTGTGGCAGGCAAGCGGCGCAGCGTCTTTCTCTCTTTTTCCTTTCTTCTCTATTTTCTCTTCTGTGCGCACGAGACAGTGGAGGTGGCTCAGCTACAGAGCCAGTAGCAAGCCCGTGCATTTTCTTTTTCTTCTTCCTGCAGCCACAACAACAACAACAGTTCCGCGCCGCAAGCAGCGTTGACCTACCTGTCCCCAATGTTACTAGACTAGGTTAGTTTTCAAACTGCGGTGTAATGCGCGGGACTATAGTGCCTATAGCGGGGCTGCGCCCCACGCGTGCCAATCGGTGGCGCTGCAGTCACAGCAGGCTCCAGCTGCAAGGCTCCCAACGCCGGGCAAGGCTGTCAACCTAGTCACGTAGTCATCGAGGCAGCGGCGTTCAGTCAAGTCGTGGAGGTTTTGCGTATGTTCGTTGCGTGATTTCGCGGTTTGTGCGGCATAATATACGCACAGTGGAACTATGCCGACGTGCTGCGTGCCCGGCTGCACGAGTGGTTATCGGAAAGATAAAAGCAGCTCAGACCGGCATCTCTTTTTCGCTTTGAGCGATGAAGGACTTTTCGCCGCATGGAATAGAGCTGTTCCACGTGCAGACAAGAACCTTTCAGCGAAGTCACGAGTGTGCGACCTTCATTTCCATCATCAAGTTATCCAGAAAACCTACGTTCACATAATCGAGAGCAAAACGGTAGACATTCCTCGTGGTAAGTGGAGCCTTACCAAGAATGCCGTCCCGAAGGTTTTTCCCAACCTGCCGTCGTACCTATCAAAGCCACCAGAAAAACGGCACAGGAAAAGGCGAGGAAACGCTATGGTGGCGCATAAAGCTCATGAAGAACATCGAGGCGACTTTGGACAATCTCAAGATGGGCTATGCTTTTCGGGATCTCCCGGCGTTGATTTGCCAACTATTGTCGACCTGAAATGTATTCAGGTGCCTCACCACTGGCGAGTGATAACGCTTCACGGCAGTAATGTTCAGTTTATTGCATTTGTCTCTTTGAAACTTGTAGAGAACGCATTGCAAATTGAAAAAATGTGTTGTCGTAAGCAGTGACATGTTGGCTACGGCAAGCGCCTACGGTTTTGCAGCGACAGCTTTCTCGAGTGTGACCGTCCTCTCGCCGGATGACCTGGCTGCTTTCCTGAGAAAAGTTGACATGGTTCATGTTTGTGAAGGACGTCGAGGCCCTTGCAGCCACTGCAGTTCATCTAAGTGCAAGGTGCTGTCACCACAGCCTGTGTGTGCGTCCTGCCGGGTTCGCAAAAAAAAAGGCTTCTGAGAGAAGGCACGCGAAAACAAAGTGGTATTGCCCAAAGACATAAAGTGAGAAACTTACAGAGAAAGCTTATGAGAGCTACACCAAAAAGTTTCCTTCATGCAAAGCATCAAGGAATTGAAAAATCAGCTCACAGTTGAAAAGACCAACTCGATTAACAAGGCATTGAGTTCACTACCTCCTCTTCAGCAGCTGGCATTGCAAACATCACTTCAGCAGTTGCAAGCAAAGACTCCTAGAGGGGTGAGATACTCCAGAACATGGTCATTGAACTGCCTGCTCCTCCTGATAGCAAGTCCAAAAGCCTACAACATGATCCAAAATATGAAACTGCTCCCCTTACCAACTTGCAGCCGATTAAGTCAGATTATTTCAGGAGTGCCAACCGACTATGGATACAACGAGGTTGCCCTGAAGACAATCCAAACGTTCTTCAAAGACAAATCGATTGTTGAGAGGCTTGGAACACTTATACTAGATGAAGTCAAGCTTAGACAGTCAGTTGAATTCAATAAGTCAACATATAAATTTGATGGCTTCAGTGACTTTGGAACTATAACAGTACAAGGCAATGCTGTGGCAGCAGACCATGCTCTGGTGATTATGTTTGTGCCGCTCTTTCATAAGTGGGTGCAGTCAGTTGCAAGCTATACAACTAGAGGGGCTGCTCCTGGCTTTGTTCTAGTGAAGTTAATTTTGGAATCAGTGCTGCAGCTGGAGCGGTATGGTGCTTCAATTATTGCAGTAGTCAGTGACGGAGCTGGTAATAACAGGTCAATGTGGACACATGTAGGAGTCTCAGGAAAAATCGATAAAGTGGCAAACAAGATTCCTCACCCTTCACTCGAAGATGGACGTTTTCTGCATTTGCTATGCGACGCGCCTCACATTGTGAAGTGCGTGCGAAATAACCTGTTGACTCACACTTTTGAAAAGGTATGATATATTTATTTTCTTAATAATTTACTCACATTACCGCATACTGTTTAGTATTGCTGTTCTGAACGGTTTCAATACTTTATTTTTCATAGGCTGGCTCAGATCTTTAAACTTTGGTCATTATCGGCTACTTCACAACAATGAAAAAGACAAGCAGCTGAAGATTGTACCAAAACTCACTTCATCTTATGTAAATCGGGGGAAGCTGAAAAAAATGAATGTCCGACTGGCAACTAAGGTATGGTACCAGTACCTTTTTATGCCTGTCACGTAGTCTCTTACCATATACAAAAGGCATTATTTACTCAGCTCGTCATGCATCTGAATACATCATATTTTTATGTTCTAATTTCAGTTGTTTAGCAGGAGCGTGGCCATTGGCATGAAGTTTTATCGAGAACAACACCACCCATAGTTCCATGATACAGTGGGCACAGAGAGCTTTGCTCTCCGTATGAACAACTTGTCTGACGCGCTCAATCCAAGGTGTCCTGCTGAAGGCATCCGGAAAGGTTCTCCTGAAATCAAGGTGAGGCAAGCTTGAATTTCCCACTTACATCTTGTAAAAGTTTAATATTTTAACAAACATACTTTACTTTATTGCAGATAATTAAATATTTCCTTGAAATGCTTGATGCCACTGAGAGGAGCAACATTGCACAAAACAGTAGAATGTTTGCCTCCCAAATGACTACAGAGTCCCTAAGAGTGACACTGTTGTCAGTCTCTGATATAATTGCTCTTCTCCATGATCAGAATGTTGCATACGTGCTCACTGCGAAACTAAATTAGGACCCCTTAGAGGTATGTGCAGATGTGCCTTTTTACTTTGTTTTAGATATCTTGTGTACAACCACTAAAAACTATGTGTCACTGATTTCACGAAAAGCACGAGGATTTAGAAATTCTCGCATCCAAAACAATCTGGTGTTTTTAAGCTAATAAGTTTGCATGTAATTTCTGTGTTTTCAGTACTTTTCTAACTTTTGGTCATTGCTATGTAAGCTGCACAATTGCGTGTACTTGTAATCTACATGTTTAACTTTTTTTTCTATTTCTAGCGCTTCTTTGGAGTTGTGAGATGATTTGGAGGTCACGAAGATCACCCCACAATTACTCACTTTGGACAGATATTTAAACTAAACTTCTTAGCCTCTAAACACCTCTCAAGGTGGCCATAAATGGCAACTGCACAGGTGAAGTGAACCCAGTCCTTGCTGCGGTTGGCGAAAACTTAAAGGCCCACTGTCCACCCTCCGGTCGAAAATATTTTCTTCCCCGGTGACTGTGAGACTTCGCCCCTGGAACGCAAGGCCGCAAATGTTTTTGAAAATAGTAACTAATAACGCAGTTACAGCCACCGCAATCACCCGATTCTATCCTGCCTCTCTCCTTCCGTTCCCTCGCAAAGGTTTTTCACTCTCCTGCCCGAGGTCGTCTTGCCTCCGCAATACAAATTCCCCTTCCTCCTCCGCGTTTGGCGGGAGGTGGGGCGTGGCTCTCCGCGAGCGCGAAAAAAAAAAAAAAAACGGTCGAGGGAGCGCGCGCCGCTGGATTCAGTCTGGCCGTGGCGAGGGAAAAGCGCGCTGCGAGCGGTAGACACCCATCCTTCTCCCGTCAGTCAGCGAGACGGACCAATGGACGTCGTTCCCGGTACGTACGTCATTATCGGGGCCCGTCGGGCCAGAGCAGGAAGCGGTGAAGCTGGCTTCTCAAAGGAGAGCATGAGGGAGCTTTGAATTGTATTTTCGATGCTTTGCGGCGCGCGTGTCGCTGTAGAATTTTGCACTGACTATCTCCGGTACCTGATCGAAACACTGGGCTCCTTTTCTTAAAAGGGCCTTCCCTGGACAGTGGCCCTTTAAACAGCATTAGGCTGGACACACTTTCCAGGAAATAAGCCCGTGAGAAAGAGCTGAGGAAGATTATCAGTCAGATTGACTTGAAAGAACCAACGACTGACGACAGGCTCCATCACAGTTACAGCCGCCCCACTGCGAAAGAGAGTGCCCTGTATTATCTTGCAGGGTACATTGTTAAGAAAATTTGCAAGTTCAGTACTTGTGATGATTGCCTGATGACCTGTGTGTGAAAGCAGCATGTGCCGCCAGCCGCTGTACTGACCGAAATGAGGTCATTCAAGCCTGACGCTCTGCAGCATCCATCGGGTGCTTTGTCCAGCATGATCAATGCTATCGAATGTGTTATTGAAGAAAAGACGAAGACTAATGAGGTTTTAGGAGATCTGTTTTGATCTATTTTAGAGCAACTTTCAAAAATGGCTCTGGTTGAAGTAGGATGCAGCCTTCATTACGAAGAGCTGAGTGCTCGCGTCATCAAATTCTATTTCACTACTCATACGCATTTTTATTCCAGGTTCCTTCAACAGCGTCAGAGCTCCAGCACAAACGTAAAGGCAGCCAGGAAGCGAGCCAAGCGTCTGTAGTGTTTCTCTGAAACTGCTGCAAGGTTGTACGCACAGTACAAGGCCATGTGCTATGTCTCTTATTATGACCTTGTGTAATAAAAGGATTGTGTGCCCAAGGCCACTGTATATAGTATCTGGTCCACATGTTGCATGTTATGCACGATTTCTGAGAAAGAATGTGCGCCAAGTGTAAATGCTGTGCTTGGCTGAATTTAAGAATAAAATATTCTGCAAGATTATATTTCATTTGGCGAGCGCCAGCTATTTCCCTGTATTCTAGCACGCTTGAATATGCAGAAAAAAGACGACCAAGCCGGAGGTAAGAAGCGAGGTGAATGATGGCCCTCTCCTTGTCTCGCTACACTCGTTTACTATATGTAGCTGCAAACAATCCGAATGACGGTAAAGATGCTCTAAAAATCACCTACTGCGGTAACCCAGTAAGGTCGTCGCGCTACTAATCCTTAGATCGCGGTTGTAATTCTCGGCCGCATTTCGGGGAGGCGGAGGACACGCATGTGCTGCGCTTAAGTGGAAACTCGGGCCAAAACGCTACTAATCCCGAGATCGAGGTTTTCATTCTCGGCCGCATTTCCGGGAGGCGGAGGGCACGCGCGTGCTGCGATTAATGCGAAACTTGGGCCAAAATGCCTAAATATTCACAGTATATTCGCAGTCGGGCAGCGAAACCACTCCTTTGCCATGCAGACGACGCGAAGTTCTTGGAGCCTGATTTGACGCCACTGCCAGCTGACGGCGGAACAGGAATGTGTGCCATTTGCTATGCATGGCTGGAATGGGGAGTTTGAAAAGTAACATAGTCTAGTAACATTGCCTGTCCCTGTCCAATCCAAAGGGCGCGCGAAGTACCTTCACGACAGGTCTTCATGTCACCAGGCGATTCATGCATATACGAAACTGACCCCGCCGGGCGTCCGATCCAGGCGTCCATTGGCCCCTTTCATTTGCCGCTTCCTGGTACGCCGAATCACACAGCAAACAGAAGCAGGCCCAGATATCTAGGAGGCGTTAGTGCAGCAGGCATCAGCGGCGTTTGAAATTGATTTACATGATAGAAAAGGCGCAGTATCTGTTACACTTCTCCATGGACGCATGAACCACGCCGTAAAGGAAGGAAGATGGGAGTGAAAACGAGATGGAGATAAGAGGTGCCGCAGAGAAGGGCTTCGATCCACAGCACTTTCGCCTCATCGCACTTTAGTGCTCCAGAGTGGCCATATCGCTGCTGAGTCAGGTTTGAGTTCGGGTACTCCTATTCAGTAGCAGCCGTCTAATCCAATGAGTCACCGCGGCCGGGAATTGTCATCGTGGTACCAAGTGTGAGCGCATTCAGCAGGTAGTTTTCAGTGAGCTATTACATATTCGTCGCCGCATCAGTGTTCGGTCATTGGTTTTATAAAAACACTATTTCCTCTTAATTGTGCGATGTCAGTGAACGCTGAAGCGGTATTCACAAGGGGGCCCACTGTAAACGTGGGCGTCTGCGGTCACGCCACGCATTCGAGAGGAGGCTGGGTGTCGCAGCTTCCGGTTTTTCGCGGCCGACCGCCGTCTCCGGGCAGGGGGAGATCTCAGCCGACCAGCACAAACACTCCTTGAGTTCCTGAGAGTTCCCAAGAGAGAAAAAACGTACGCCAGGTTTCCAGGAGTAAGACCTACCCCACTCAGTTTTTTATATTCCATCCCTCTTCTAGGGGCACCTTTCCTTTCGGACGAGTTGTTAATGCGCCTTTTTATTGAACTTGCTGTCTTCATTGTTTCCTTGACTGGCATAATGACTTTAGTTGGTCAGAGACGGCTGTTGTGTACTTCTCCGTTCCTGTTGTGCTGTGTGCTTTTGTTGTTGTTGTGACTGTAGGAAGAAAGGAAAGAACATGCACGGGCCTGCTTCTGGCTCTGTAGCTGAGCCACCTCCGCTGCCTCGTGCGGACAGGAGAGAGAAAGAGAAGAAAGGAAAAAAAAAGAAGAAAAAGACGTGCGTCTCAACAGCCGTCGTCCACCACCTAAGCGGCGACGGGTTCAATGACGGCCTGCAACAGATACAAATTCGGTAACTGGCTTGCCCCCGCCGCAAGCGGCATTGACCTACCGTCCCAGCCCCGTAGGGCCAAGAACAGCCACCCTTTTTGTTGCGTTTGTTGTGGCTGTAGGGAGAAGAAAAATAAAATGCACGGGCCTGCTACTGGCTCTGTAGCTGAGCCACCTCCGCTGCCTCGTGCGGAGAGAAGAGAAAATAGAACAGGGAGAGAAAGACGCGCCCACCGAAGCAGTGGCGGGTGCAATGACGGGCTACAACAGATAAAATTCAGTGGCAGGGTAGCCTCCGCCACAAGTGGCGGTGACCTACCTGTCCCGGCCCCATTAGGGCCAGGTTCAGCCACCCTACAACACCTCCTCCCCCGCCAGCCACCCTTCGGCTTGAAACAGTCGATATCGCTCTCGGCGACGCTCCATTGTCCGTGTGCATGCCTGATGTTGAGCGCAGGGGCGAGTTTTTCCGGCCATGTAACGTCATGTACCTCATTTCCATATCAATCCTTGCCGGAATCCTCCGTGTGAATACCGCTTTAAGAACCCCATGTGGTCGAAATGTCTGGAGTCCTCCACTACGGCCTCTCTAAAGCCTAAGGACGCTCTGGGACGTTAAACCCTGCAGACCAAACCTGCTTCCTCTGAATGGCCCAGGTTTCCAGAAAGGATTCTTTCAGCACTATGCATGCTGCTAGGATAAGAGCTCTGTGTTGACAGAAAAACAACTAACATGACTGTGCACGCATATGCTAAACTAAGCTCCGCTGAAGGTCAACGGCCAAGGTACGCTTTGTAAACAGAGTAAATTAGCTCGAACACTCAATAATCTTGTGTGTATGTGCTAGTAATGTGGGAAGAAAAAAAAAAAAGAATACAAATATGGCGAAAGAAAAATAAAATAATATTGCAGGAGGCACTTTGGACCGCAAAAGTGTGGTGAGGCGTACGCCTCATCTATCTCCTGATTTCGAAATGTCGGCATGACCGCCGAGATTTCTACTGCGTCAGATGCTTTTTCGTAAACAATGAATGCCATGAATAAGGGCTGGTTATATTCGTTGCATATTTCTAGCATCTGATTGATGGTATAGTACCTTTTCCAAAAACCTGCCCGATCTTTTGATTGGTTGCAGTCTAAGGTTGTCCTGATTCTATTAGCAATGCCTTGATACATACCTTAGATGTAAAGAAACCTTAAGCTCTTGGCGTGTATTTTCTCCAGTCCTTAGCATCCCCTTTTTGATGAATTAATTTTTGCGTTCTTCCATGGTTACGGCACCGTCGATGGCACCAAGCGCTGCGTATACAGGGTGGCCAGTTTTCTCACATGATATCATCCCCTCCTCCTTCAACAAATATATAGTCACCTAATCCGCCCCAGCTTTTTCCGCCATTTTATAGTTTATAATGTTTTCTTATCTTCGTCCTTCGTCTCTGGTGGAACATCTGACTGTTTTAGAGCGCAGCTCTTTGGCGTCCGTTCCTGGGTTTCGCGTAGGCGTCGTCGTCGGCCTCGTAACCAGCTCCGCTCCCCTTTCATCCCCCCAGCGCTAGCAGCGACCGACTGATACCGCTGGATGACGCTGACGCCGCTAGAGAGTCAAGATAACGTGACTGCATAAAACACCGTCGCCGCCATGCAGAAAGAGAAGGGGAGGGTACCCCCCCCCCCCCCCTGTTCTTGTGTGGCGGATAGGGTGCTCTTCAGTTGCCGACGCGCCGGTTATTTCACGTAGGCCCCGGCACGTCGACGAATACGTGACCACCTTCCCATGGCTAGACCTGGTTCTTGGCGCTGCGGAAGCGAGGGTATCATATTGTTTGCGTCGGCATCGGCGGCGTTGTCCCTGAAACCAACTCCGCAGCTGGGGTTGACTCCCTATCGGCGTCAGCAGCATCAGTCAGTCGCTGCTATCTCTTCCCTCCTCCCTTTATCACGTTGTCTGCTTGCTGCGCGCGCTTCTGCCCCCATCGTTTGCCGCTGGGTGTACACGCCGCCCTCCTCCCCCCTCTTCCTGCGAGTCTCCGGTTGTCAAAGCGCCGGCTCGAACTTAATTCCTTTCTTTGCTCCTCCTCCAATGCAACCCCTGTGCGGTGGCAATCAGAGAGCCAGATCGGTGGCGGCGGATCTCTATATGTGCACCGCCCGAGCCGAAATTGCCGCTGCCGTTCGCCACTGCGAAATTATCTGCCAGTTCTTTCTGAGCCATCAGCGAGACGACCGGTGGAAGTCCTCCGTCTGCTGCTGCTGCTGCTGCTTCTGCTGCTGCTAAACGAGCTGCCAGAGCAGAGGCCCAGCGCCGTCGCCGCCAGAATCTAGAGCAGTAAGCGAGGCTGAAGCAGAAGCTCATCGCCGCCGTCGAGAAGACCCTGCCGTTCGCACCGGCGAAGCGGAGGCTCATCGCCACCGTCGAGAGCAACCAGGTGTAAGCGAGGCTGAAGGAGAAGCTTATCGCCGCCGCCGAGAAGGGAGTCTTTGTTAAAGGAATACGTGTGAAAAATAAAAAAAAAAAAACAATTTTGTGATAGCGCATACATGTGTTGCTCGATTTCTTTGCCTCAATCTATCGAAAAGGTGAAACAGCTTATTTGCTGCGCTCAAAGTTCGCATTAGGAAGTAACGTAATTGTCGGTAATTTTTTTCCTTGTTGTTGTGGCTGTAGGAAGAAGGAAAAAAAATGCACGGACCTGCTTCTGGCTCTGTAGTTGAGCCACCTCCGCTGCCTGATTGATTTATTTATAGGAAGGGAAAGGCGCGGTAACTGTCTCACTTGTTTTCTGTGGACACCGCAACCGCGTCGTAAGGGAAGGGTACCACAAGATTAGTACGTGGATTTGAGGCCCACCGGGGTGGTGCAGTGGTAAGACGCCCGACTACTGTGCCGGAGTTCCCGGGTTCAAACCCGACCTCGGCGGCTTCGTTTCGATAGAGGCGAAACGAAGAGGCGTCCGTGTGCTGTGCGATGTCAGCGCACGTTAAAGATACCCAGGTGGTCGAAATTACTCCGTAGCCCTTCACTACGGCTCCTCTTCCTCTCTTTCCACTTTCACTCCCACCTTCCTCCCTTCCCTTACGGCGTGGTTCAGGTGTCCACAGAGCAAGTGTGACAGATACTGCGCCTTTCCCTTCCTAGGAACCAACCAACCAACCAACCAAACAACAAGGGAGAGAAAGACGCGCGCCGCAGCAGCCATCGCCCACCATCTAAGCAGTGGCGGGTGCAATGATGGCTCACAACAAAAATTCGGGGGCAGGCTAGCCCCCGCCACAAGCGGCGTTGATCTGCCAGTCCCGGCCCCGTAGGGCCAGGATTAGCCACCCTTCATTACCTCCGCCCCCCACTTTTCCTAGTTGCCAATCTCAGTTCCCGACTTTGGGCACTGTAGAGATAAGTACAAAACTTTCGGCTACTTTGACTATCTTGTTCCTATTCGGGATGACATTGTTCGCCTTGTCCCTCAGTGCAACAACTGATTTTTGCCTATGCCCAAATTCTTCTTTATCGCTTTAAGGCTTCTCCCGTTCTTCACAGCACGCTCAATTTTCTGGACGTTATATTCCTTACATCGGCCATTTTGCGCTTACTGATCACCTTTGATATCTCTGTCAATTATCTCTATTCTGTTGGACTGGAAGCTTTCTTGACACAGATACTGCGGCTTTTCTATCCTGTGAATACATTTCAAAAGCCGCTGATGCTGGTTGGTTGGTTGGTGTGTGGTGTTTAACGTCCCAAAGCAACTTCAGGCTATGAGAGACGCCGTAGTGGAGGACTCCGGAAATTTCGACCACCTGGGGTTCTTTAACGTGCACTGACATCGCACAGCACACGGGCGCCTTGCTTTTCGCCTCCATCGAAAAGCGGCCGCCTGCTGTACTAACACCTCCTAGAGATCTGTGCCTGCTTCTGTTTGCTGTATGGCGCGGAATTCAATGAAGCAGAAAATGAAAGGCCTGGATCGGACTCCCAGCGGGGTCAGCTTCGTATATGCATGAATCGCCTATTGACGGTATGACCTGTCATGACGGTGCATCGCGCACCCCTTGTCGCACACAACCAGCATTTCATTGAAGGCGTCAAAGTTCACCGACATTCTATAATTCGTTTACAGGTAAGGAAAGGCGTATTATCTGTCACTCGCGGAATCCCGCTATCCTCCTCACGGTAGACAAGGGGAAATATGAAAAGCGCTTCACGATACAAAGAAAAAAAAAAAAATACGGGGCGTGCCGCAGTTGGTAAAGCGCTGGGCTGGGGAACCAAGGGATGGAAGTTCGTTCCCGGTGAAGACTAGGGTTATAAATTTATTTTTAACTCTCGCTCTCGAAAGCGACACATCTGATGACGTCCTCCTGTCGACAATGATGATGCAATAAAGGCTTTCGCCTAAAGCTTGATTGCGGTTTTGCTCGGCTATAGCAGATTCTGCAAAGCGAATTGATTGTTAGACAGTTGTTTTACTTGGCTAAGCTTGCCGTGTTAGGTAGCAGGTCAAACGCAATTGTTTAGCGCTGCTTATTTGTTTCATTGTTTCACTTGATGGCTACGAATAATGTGCGGTGGTTGAGGAAGTAATTCGCCATTGTTTGATGCGGGTCACACAGTAGTTACATACCAGAGATTAGCGCTTGAATACCAGGTCGTTTACCAGAGGTTAGCGATTGAATACCAGGTCGTTTGCGGTAACGTTGCGGTGCTGATATATATACCGCAACCTACGGCGTGATGTCCATGGCTTAACACTGTCGATGCTCCATCCCGAGAGACGAGTAAAGTTTTAGACTATCTGATCCGGATATGAACAAAGTTGGTTAGAGCGTTGCTAAACACTTGATGCAACAATAAAAACAGCCGCAAAGAAGACGAAAAAGAAGAACGCTCGGTCACTCGGTGCTAATGCTTTCGCTCCGTATTCGATTAATCAGCATTGAACCCTTCGCATTGTTTTATTACAATAGCGGGGCCGATGTGCGGGACATCTGCTGTGTGGCGAGAGTTTCATGGTAGTCTTGAAATTGCTGCAATGAGTACGTTTCTTTGTTTTTCTTTAAAGAGTACATATAATTTAGCTTTGCTTTATTCCTTTTGTGCACTCTCAATATTAATTTGTTCACTACAGTTTGCAAAGTAGACAGGTGTTTCGTTCAGTCCGAAAACACTTATAGTCTGATTGAAGTCACCTGGGCATTCATAGTGGCGTTTTTCTTTTAAGCTTCTCTCTGTTGCTCGTAGTTCTATCCAATATGGTGGGTCACCACCTGAGGGCGAAAAAGTCATATAATAGTCATGTGAAATGAATGGAAGTATTGACTATAACATACTTACATAAAAAAGAATGGGAGGCATTATACTTAAGGAAGAAATTGTACGGTTGGTATGACTAAGCGCATACATTCTATTTGGGTGGTCAATGAAGTAACAAATAAAGCTTGTAATCCATCCAGTGCATAGTAGATGTTGTCAGAGATGGAAAATATGTAGTTGATCATGTTAAACAGCACATGTTTAATATTTACTCGAGTTTAGTCGCCTGGCTATATAGCCTCCACAAATTAGGCGAAGCCCTTTTTGATGATTTAGCTATGCGCTGCAAGAAATACTTCATTGGTTTGGGAGATTTCGATTTCAGAAATACAAACTGGCTATTGGCAAATGGGAAGAAAAGTACAACGCTTCCCTCAGGGTTACATTGGAAGGAAACTTCGAGGGTACGATATACAGCTACTTGAATTTTGTAGAATAGGTATTTTTATTTTGTGTTCACCGTGATAGCCCGAACAACAAAGTAGCAGTACATAGTGATTTTTTGTAGTGCATATTTAAGTGACAATTTCGGTTTCAGTTTTTACGCATTAAAAAGTGTGCTTGTGATGGTGTAGAACCAATGTCACACGTGGGTAGCATTTCCTTAGTACGCAGCAGCTGCCAGCATTCCGCCTCATCACAGTGGCTATAGCGCACGTATCGATTATGTACCCTGACCACGCTCGTTGGCGCCAGACGCTATTTTGTCATTTTGTTTGCCGCGGAAGATGCGCCGAGATAAATATCGACAGGTTCCAATCACGCGCGTTTGTTTATGCAATGTTATACGCACGGCTGATTACCGTTTGGTGCTTTACCTAGATGCTTCTTCGCCACTTTATACTGAACGCTGAGGAGTGAAACCGGCATCGCCACCTCTGAGTTGCTTAGTTCTTTTTCGGGCGAATATCAGCCCCATAGAGTTTGTTTCAGTGTTAAACGTGTCGGCCGTCAGTCGTCTACAACAGCCACCAGCACATGATATCTGGAGGAGGTGCTGAATTGCGTTAACGGCAATTCCCTCTGAGATACCTGACGAACAGAAATCACTTCTGGTCTTCGTGCAGCCCTGGGAGCCCCCATCCTCCAATGATGCTCCTTGAAGACGCGAAGCACTGAACCGATCCTTTAAAACGCGCGGAACAACTTGATATAGCTAAGACAAGTTTCCTTTCCCTTTCAGGAATCTGCGAGAATTTGGCTTGAAAGCTATGAGGGTTTTTAAGAAGTTGTTCGCATTCAATCAGTACTTTTAAAATATTCATCAGTGTCTTCAGGAAAGAAAAAGCGCATTTTCTGCTCCAATGAAGGATTCAACTTCCCAATAACTTGTAGTTGCCTATGTTGAAGGAACCTAGTGCGCCTTTCGCCACGGCTACCCTGACATGACTGAAGAGCAGAAAGTAAAATTTTGAATGATAATCGTTGGACGATTTTTAACCGACATTTGCGAAATCTGCTGAAACCTCTATCAGAATTTGAAAGAAAACCATCCACCATCGATAGGACGATGGACAACTGGATGTGTCACTACCATGGTCACTCCAAACGGCCTGCGGAGACCGCTAAAGAAGCGCGCTGCAAGCAGAGACAGCCTTCGGGACCTTATTCACCAGGTTTTCCGAGAATAGCTGCGCCGGTTTCTGTCGTCGTCGTAGCTGCATCAAGTAGCGATGCTTGCTAATATCTTCCGCAAAGACATTCAACAGGCTGTCAGTTGAACTCCGACCCCGAAGGCCACTCCCGAACAACCAGCGGCTGATAGCAACGCCGACGTGCTACGTAGCTGGTCTCCACAACGGAAAACTCCAAGCACTCGCCGCTACCATCCAGTTAACGAACGCCGTACCTGGCCCCCGTCCGCGCAGCCTACGCACGACCCTCAACCCTGGCAAAGTGCAGCCTGAAGGACGTCCAGCAGCCGACCACCCTGCTTCCATTGGACACTCCTCCATCACTGTCCATAAAGACGGATTGGTTGCCGTGGTTTGGCGATTGACGCTTCATGACCAAGTCCTGGCGAGCGGGCACAGAAAATCGAAACCTACTTAAAGTGGAATCCCCAAACCGCTGGTGCGGTTCCCCATCTCCGTTAGCGCCCGCTTTGTGTCGCCAGATCTGAAAACCGACGTATCATAAAACTTTATTACGAAATCATTTCCGACAGCAGCCACACCCTAGCAGAGCCGGGCACACCCAGAAATCATGCATGTTATGCGTCTGAAGAGTTATTACGTGCGCTAAAGGCCCTACATGTTTTAATATTTAAATCTTTTGTTTACCTTTCTCTGTTTGTTTTGTAACCATCGAGGTTTAAGGATGTGTAGTGCCAGGAACCATTCAAATCTCTATTTCTTGTGTTTAGCATTCACCTGCATGCGGCCTTACCACTGATTATAGTGCATGGATTTATTTTGTAAGCGTTGTTTGTTCGTCCTCGTTGTCGTTAGACGCGGCTTTGTCATTTTCTTTGCGGCGAAAGATGCGCCGAGATATATCTCTAAGGATTCCAGTGACGTGCGTCTGTTTCCACAGTGTTCCTGTCTGTGCTAGTCGCCGTATGCGATTTTATCTACATGTTTCTTCGCCATTTTATGTTGAGTATTGACAACTGAAACGGGCATTTCATGTTCCACGACATGCGACCAGGCTTGCTGCTTTTGCTGCTACATAGTTCCTTAGTTCTTTGGCAGGTGCAAGTTAGAGGACTAAACACTATTCCACTGCTAAACCTGTCCGTTTGTCGTCTACGGCATTGTCACCAAGATGTGATAATATGCTAGCCATATTGGCACAATGAATAATATTCTGCCTCAAATAATTGCAGTGAAGGTGTCAAATATAAAGTTTGGGTTTTTCGAGTAATCAACACGGTGGTACGTACACTTGGGCTACAAATAAATGAGGTATAAATATCGAACGCCGAATTAAGAACATGGGAGAAAAAGTATAGAGGCATTTATTTTCGTAAATGCGAGGGCAAGAAATCTTCAAAATGTTTAGAACGCGTCGCTTTCAGACCGGCGTCAACATTTCTTGAACCTCTATGGCAACGCTTCGATAAAAGGGAGCTATAGAAGTCAGGCAGTGCTTGACTGTTAAAGTTTGTTGCTATTCGTCGTTCCCGCCGTGCTTTCTTTTTGAGCCTACTTGTCATTCTTCCCATGCTGAGGTCCTTCCTTCCGAAGTACTCCCTAGGGGCGGGGTTATGGGAACAGGTGATTCCCGGCTGGTGTTTCCTCCTTTCCTTTCCTATCTGGTCCCCACGGATAGCCGAGCCGTGGCGGAAGCGGAAGCGGGAGGAGAGAGGGCGCTGAAATGTTGGAACGAGCTTACGCTAATACCAAGGAATGGAAACACTGGGGGAGCCTAATAAACTGCCTGGTGAGCTAACTATGGCTGAGCGTGTTGCTCGGGGCCTCAAATGTAACCTGCATAGAAGGGTAGGTTATGAGAGAAAATCCCAGACAGGAGTAGCTGCAGCGCAAAATGGTACATCAATGCGGGGCCCCAGTAGATATCCAATTGGGGAAGGAAGGTGACAAAGAATGGCGGAAATTGATTCAGTAAATTGCACAAGGTGTTTGCTAAGAGCTCCTGGCATGTACACGAAATCTAGATAGGTGACAAAGGCCTCCTGCTTCAGCTACGAAGTATCTCGATTGGGATCGCAGGTGAAAAAAGCAGAACAAATAATTTTCTAGAAGGCCCCCGATCTACTCCCCAGGGCCGACAAACACTTCCAGTCCACTCGGACGAGCCGGCTATTTTGTCCAGCTGATTGGAAGTGCCGTGTTTTCCACCTCCGAATTAAAGAGGCGAAGCTGTACTTATAATTGTGAATGTAAATGGCTCAATGTAAATGGATCTGAAGCTGCACAGTGCAAGCCAGATAAACAGTTTTGGCTGGCTGCAGAAAATTGTATTTCCGGAAGCTATATATAACTATTGATTAGCGGTCTTAAAAATATGAATGGTTCTAGAGCTACAGAATATAATATATGCAAAGATTTATGTAGATAGAAAACCTGTACTCTAACAGTTGTTTAGCTGCCTATAGAGATGTAAATGACTCTATTGCTGGACTGGAAATCATATAAATAAGTTTATGTAGCGACAGAACCTCCATGTTCCTGAAGCTATAGGCCAAGAAGTAGTCATAAACTTAATACTAGCACCTACAAATATATAAAGGACTCTAAAGATACAGAGTAGATGTCATTTAAACGTTTTAGCCATTTATAGAAAACTGCAGGTTCATGCTACTATGCGGTTGTACAGACACAACTATTGTTAAATCCCAATGGCAGATTTGCATCATACTTTTATGCTCCATTTGGGGCTGTTGTATTCCGAAGGCAACACGGCAGCGAGTTGTCTGTTCCAATCACAGATTAGAATCAAGTGTAGATCACGGATCGCTCCGTGGAGCACAAGTATTTGCTGCGCCGAAAGTGGAGGATTTGACTGAAAACTGGTATTTCGTTTCTATTATATCCGCTTCTGCTCACTTCCACAACCGGCGAACCCTCATTCTTTGTTGCCACACGGTGGTCGAACAGCTGTGGCTGACATGAAGCCTGCACCTGTTTTCCTCTCTCCAAGGAACGAACTTTCACTGCGGGCTCCATCGAAATCGTCGCACCATCCTCCAAGCGAACAAGGAGCGGACGCCGCCGTCACGCACCGGCCTATCGCAGTGGGCAGACGTCGCAGCATCGCGCAGTTGCTGCCCGTGGCAGAATACGCTGCTGCAGCATAAGAGGAGTAACTTATCTGACGTAAGCTTTTCTTTCGTGCTAACCTTACAAAGCACGTCTCGTGAGCTATTCTCGCTGAAATCGGCAGCAGTCTTGACGACGTAGGCTTTATAAGCATATGTTTTCGCATTCAGATCTCGTAAATCGCAACCGACGTGAGAAACGCGTGTTTAAGAATTCTTTAGTTTGCGTTATAACGAGCGAGCCCCTGAAATAGCACAGGGAGGAAAACGTGCACTTTCTTCGCTTGAGATGTCGTAACGTTGCGATTGGCGCCGGCAGTTTTTGAAACGGTGCCTCTGCGCTTTAAGGACATGTGTTCATCATCGTCATCATCATCAGCCTGATTATATCCACTGCAGGGCGAAGGCCTCTCCCATATTTCTCCACTTAACCAGGTTCTGTGCTAGCTGCATCCATTTGACCCCTGCGAACTTCTTAATCTCATCCGCCCACCTAACTTTCTGCCGCTCCCTGCTACGCTTTCCTTCCCTTGGAATCCAGTTACCCTCAGCGACCATCGGTTATCCTCTCTTCGCACTACATGTCCTGCCCATGTCCATTTCTTCTTCTTAATTTCCACTAGAATGTCGGTAACGTGAGTTATTTCTCTGACCCACTCTGCACGCTTTCTATCTCTTAATGTTACCCCTACCATTTTTCGTTCCATAGCCCTCTGGGTTGTCCTCAACTTAAGTATAACTCTCTTGGTTAGCCTCCACGTTTCAGCCCCATAGGTGAGTACAGGCAAGATGCAACTGTTGTATACTTTCCTCTTGAGCGATACCGGTAAGCTGCTAGTCATAATCTGCGGGTGCTTGCCAAATGCGCTTCAATGCTTGCGAGTGCTTGCCAAATGCGTTAGCTTCGATCAAAGTTTTGATTATGCTTTATTAGAAACGCTAAGCGTCATGCCATTACATAGGTTTGTTTTGACAACAGCTGCAAAATTTTGCTTGAAACAGAGCAAAGGCGACCGGAGGCTGCTGCAGCCATTGCAGAGGGCGGAGCTATGAGAACTTGTTCTGCATGCTGGTTAGCATAATCCACAAGTTAGCATGATCGAGCGGGAGCGAACGCATTCCAACGGTAAATATGAAAGAAGGGATCTATGCTGCTGAGGGATGTGGTCCGTTTCTGATCCGACCAAGCGCTCGCGATCTGCTATTGGGATTAAGTATATCTTTAGCTCTCTACAGGGATGGAAAAATCTGCTAAGCTACAAACTGATAGCATTATACATCATTTTAGCTGGCTGTAGAATATTGTATGTATCAGACCCTATGGTCCAGCAATCGTACATCTACACTTATCGGCTAATAAAAAGTCGGGCATGAATGCATTTGAAGGTACATACGTTATATTGTTGGTTGGGGTTTCTTTCGCAACAATTACCTTGCCCGTATTAGCCGCGCTCTCTACGTTTGAGAGACTAACCGCCTCTGCAATCTCTCCACATATAATGTACTCCCAAAGCAAACAGTCGCTGCGTTGAGGTTCACATAGGTAGGTCTAGTGCTCTCTGTGTGTGAAGGCGTCGTTCCTGTCCCTCTCCGCCGCTTTGATATCCAAGTACGGTTTCGCATAGCTACTTAAGCTACGTTAAAATTGGTTAAATTGGTTCACAGGAAGGGAAAGGCGCAGTAACTGTCACACTTGATCTGTGGACACCCGAACCGCGCCGTAAGGGAAGGGAGGAAGGTGGGAGTGAAAGTGGAAAGAGAGAAGGAGGAGCCGTAGTGGAGGGCTACGGAGTAATTTCGACCACCTGGGGATCTTTAACGTGCGCTGACATCGCACAGCACACGGACGCCACTTCGTTTCGCCTCCATCGAAACGCAGCCGCCGCGGTCGGGTTCGAACCCGGGAACTCCGGCACAGTAGTCGGGCGTCTTACCACTGCACCACCCCGGCGGGGCTAAGCTACGTGCGCTTGTATTAGGTTTATTAGATTTTATCTTTAAGTTATCTACCCTTAAATGCCCTTAGGCCCAGAGTCTATATCGCGTGCAGCGCGAGCTACTTTATGACCTCTCCATTGTACCCATTGTCTTGGAGGATGAACCCTAATATTATAATCTGTTCCACCTTCGGTATTTCTGTATCTGTCACCTCAATCTTTATGTCCGTCGATGTTTTGCATCGGGGTATTTTGGATTATACAAAGAGTTCTGATTTTTGCGCCGAGCCCGCAAGCCCCCTGTCAAATGTATACTCGACGATGATGCCAGTAGCAGACGGAGATAACTTCTCAACTTCCGCATCGCTGCCTTTGGTTTACTTAAGGATTAATGTCGTCCGTGTAGACACTAAATTTTAGACCGTCCAACTCCGCCAGTCTGCCTGGAAGCTTTCTCACTGCTACGCTGAAGAGGAAAAGGGATAGCATCGCGCCTTGCGCCGTTCCCCTGCTTCCTAGTTCTATCAGAGGCGATTTTAATTTTGAAAGTCTTTGCAAGCAGTCCTGCCTGACTGAAAGTCTTTGATGTATGTACGTGTATGTTTTCTTCCCTACGCCGATCTCGTTAGCCCGTTACGATTTGCGCCATGTTTGACGTTATCAAATGCCTTCGTGAGGCATAGCCCTAACATTACCTTTGCATCTTTAGTCTGTGAGTCCACAATGCCAAGTTTCAATCGGAGCATCATGTCCTGCGTGTAGTCAAAAGACGGCATCTCATGTGACCACAGATTGTTCTGCTCCATGAAGCCGCCAACCTTGTCTGGACGACGTGCTCTATCGATTTCCCTACGCATGACGTCAGAAAAACTGGCCTCAGATTCTCTAGCTGCGGCGGCTTTCCCTGCTTTCGTACAAGTATATTTGCCGCCTTTTACTGCTCTGTAAGCTGTCCTCTTCCTCAAACATCTTGAATGTGCTCGGTTAGGCATCTAATCGAGCCATCGTCTAAAGTTCTATTCGTTGTATTCCCAATCCCGTCAGGACACGGGGCAGATTTAGATTTGAGCCGAAATATCTCTCGTCGCACCTCCGCCTCCATGGTGGAACCATCAAGAGCATCGTTGGACAGTCCACCGTACGCCGGTAGGGGTTGGGTGTCTCCAAAGTACGTCTGTATAATCTTATCCACGAACTCCGTGTTGTCTCCCTCGAACGCTGCCTGTCTTTGACTAGGCTAATCCCCGATTGCGCTTTCAATTTTGTCCAGCAAATGCTGGAGCATGCTTCGCGTCCTAGAGAAATTCATGCCTCTCTCCATTTCATCGCACCGTCTTCCCAAATTTTATTCGAATAGTTTGAATGCGTATCCTTCGATTTCTTTGTTGTTTTTCGCCATCCTCTTCCTAAGATTGCGGTTCCATTTTTGTTTGTTTAATCTCCTTTTCATACTTTGCTTGGCCTACCACATGTGGAGCAGTTGACTGTCCGCTATCTCTGGAACTTTCTTTACTTCTAGCGCCTTTGCCGCCTTATAGACGTGTTTCTTTGATTGCCGCAGCCCACTCTCATGTTTTCGATTCGCCCAAACTCCGTGACTGCTCTAAGCGTTCTAAAACGGTCACATTCTGTCACAGACGGCGGACGCGCTTTCCCCGCCCTGAATTCATCTTTAAGCTCCGGGAAGATAAAGAAGTGGTCGTTACCATAACTTTGCTCCGAATCATACCATTCGAGGCCTCTGGTGTTTTTAGAAAATGTCATGTCTGCGGATGGGTTTGCGCATACCTTGTTCCACCATCGTCGGCTGATCGGGGTTTGTGTGGAGAGTGAGAACTAGATCATGTGCGTCTTCCCACAGTTGCCGGCCCTTTGGAAATTGCTGCGAGTACCCCCTTCTGTGTGATGTGTGTTGAAGTCTCGCACAATTATTAACAGCTGATTCTTTGCCTATTTGGGGGCATTACATAAGAGTACCGTGAATCTAACACTCTGTTGTCTCGGTGGGCTGTACAGGTTTAGCAGAAAAAAAATGGGATCCTTTTGGCTTGTAGGGTTTAACGTCCCAAAGCAACTCAGGCTATGAGAGACGCTGTAGAGGGCTGCCGAAGGTTGGACAAACGTGTCCTCCTCCATGCAAGAACAGCTCGTAGCCTTGCGCGCATTGGCGGCATCCCCTCCTCATCACTTGGCGATGACAATGACTCACCCAGCTGAGAAGCAGCTGGTCATCTACATAAATTTCTTCCGCGCCTAACAAATGGTGACGCGCGTCTCGGTATGAAGATGAGAGGACGCTTGCAGAGTCAAAATTACGTGTATGTGTGCTCTTGCCTCGGCGCGTTGTAACCGATAGAGGTGGCGCGCTCTTTTATTGAGGTCGTGTCGCTTCAGTCAATTAACTATTGTAGTAGCCAGTGTTGCAGAGAGTGTTGCTGTGCTACTGCTCGACTTCCGGGGTCCACCTTTTGCTGAGAAAGCCTCCTAATCAGCGAGGGAAAGACGCTCGTGTAGAGGACGGCCACATTGGGACTCTCCAGACGTCCGTCTGAGACGGTGTCTGGTGAACGATTTGCTCTTTATTGGCTCTGACTCTTTCCTGCATTATTCATTGATGTGAAGCCTCTGTGTTATATTAGATGCTTTTTATTTCTATGATTTACATTGCCTTTTTATGAACGTCTTGTCTGTGCATTGTTATTGGTGTGGGTTGCTATCACCTCTTTCTGTGTAAAGTTTGTTTCGTTTATTAATTAATTCTGACTCAGACCATTACTCTGGCTTGAATCGACGAAAGCTGGTAACCAAATGGCCACCCCTTCTGTCATTTCAGGCTGCCGGCTCCCGGCTAAGCTTGCCACACAAATCGAGGGCGTCTCCTTTGAGACTGAAAGAGCTACCACAATACAGCCTAAGCTTGTCTGGGAGTCTGTGCACTAATAGTGGGCCATCGTTAGAAAAGTTTAATTATTAACGGGTGGACAGAGGCAGAAGTGGATGAGATGGGGATGGAGGCCTTGAAATGCGTAGTGAACGCTTTGCCGCCAACTCTGGTTCCGCTATCAAGATTGTTGTAGAACTGCGTATCGCCCATGATTAACTTGCCAAGCCCCACTTAGTGTTTTAGGCAACTTCCGTTGCCTTACGCACAAAGTTTAGTTTGTATTATACACACGTTTGTTGAAAAGTTTTACGTGCTAAAATGATGTATCCTTGAGTTTAGGGCAGACAGAAACTATGTTTATTGGTCATCAAAATGCGAGAACATCGCGAGAGTGAGTACAGCATGCACATGACAAATAACCAACTTGCTGTAAATAAGAAAGGCTTTCTTTTAACATTGATCGTAGTGGTGCGGTGCCCCAAGTCGTCTGTGGATGACAATGTTCCCTCGCAGGTAATGACCTGGCGTTGCCAGACAAAGATCCAGTCCACCAGCCCGCTGAGGCCGCTTGCCAGCTAGCTAGACGTAGAGGCTGTACACAGCCTGCTAAAGATGCTCAACGCTACAATCTTCGTCACAGGGAGGTAGTTTACAGCCCTGCTGATCAAGTTTAGGTTTGGACTCCTGTTCGCCTGCGGTGTCGTTCCGAGAAGCTTCTGCGCCCCTACGTCGGCCCGTAAAAATTGTTGCGCAAACTCAGTGACGTCACTTACGAGCTGATCCGCCGACAGAATCGGAATTCGCACACGTTGCCAGAATGAACCCTTCCACGCCCGCTAGGTCAAGTTACATGCGCTTTTTTCTTTCCTTGCCTGCTTCTTCATACTTCTCCATGCGAACTTGACATTCACACCGTTGCGGTTCTGCTTACCCAGCCACGCGGCTTCGGGACGGTGCATTTTTTACCGGGAGGGGCAATGCCGCAATGTTAATCACTTACTGGCTCCGCCATGTCGTCGTCCTTGGGAGACTGCCACGCGCCCTCTTTTCGCATCCCGAACACGTAAGGAGCATCGGGAAAAGAGAGCTCAAACGCTCACTAAGGAATTTATCCACCTCTCGCCGGAGGAAGTAGCCTTTGTAGATGCTGTCAGAGGGACAAGCCCCTTTATGATTGCTGCAGTAGCGAGCGTGTCGGTTAGACTGATCACAGCGGTCACTCTGAAGACTAGACCTCCGGAAACAGCCGATGAAGTGGCTGTAGCTCTAGCCTGCGCGCTGACGAAGGCGTATTTCGTGGTCTGCGAAATCAACACTGCCATACGAAATTACAGAAATGGGTTGATTGCCCCCAGGCGAATCGAGTATTGTAGTAATCTCCAATTTTGTGAGTTGTACTGCTTATTTTCACTCTAGCGCACACTGGTGTTCCGGGCAACGAGCCCGCCCAAACCATAGCTCGAGAGCTCTACTACCGAGCAGGCGGCAGAGGGGCTTGGAGCGGGAACATAGAGTATGCCAAATCCTATAATTGTACACCACTATCAACTAAGTTTAATTGGAGGATCAACAGGTCAATTAGAGAAATATCAACGGGTTGATTGGAGAAATACGGGAGAGGCCTTCGCCCTGCAGTGGGTATAATCAGGCTGATGATGATGATCAACTAAGTGCGCAGTCGCATGCTAGGCCAGCTCCTACCGTAAATTGCAGGCAGGCCATTGCCTGGCGTCGACTTCAACTTCAATCTGGGACGTTCCGACACCCCTCCTGGTGAGTCATATGCTCTTGGGATAATGATCGGAATTCTGTCTAAAATATGGCTCCAGAGGGACCCACAGACATATAATCTTTGACTGGCGCTTTTCTCACGGGGAGCACCTAAACTGGCTGCGCAACTCTGAAAAACTGGTGGGCTGCTCGGACACTTGCCTCTACCTAGCCGCCATCCAGCTGGCCTGGGACGCCAGCGGCCAACAATGTCTGCCGGCTTCCGTCTGAGGTAGGCCCCCCACCATCCGTCTCAAGAGATGAAGGGCCGGAGCTCCTTTACCGCTGTTGTAGATAAAAAAGTCTACTCTCTCTCACGCGGGGAGCTAGGCGCAAGTTTGTTGGCCAGCCGTGCCTTCTTTCGCCGGAGCGTGTGTGCTGATGCCAGCAGCCCACTTGCTTAGCTCTACCGGCTCCTGTAGCATTATTATTATATTCTGAATTCGCAATACTGTCATAGCAGGCAATAATTAAACTATCCGTTGGCAGTTAGTGCTGCCCCACTTGACAATATGTTTGGAAGGATAATTAGAAAAACGATTCAGAGAATTTTTGAAACTTCTCTAACCCTAACTGCGGTACCTACGGTTGTCTTGCAGCCTTTTTTGGACGGAACAATAACAGACAGAGGGAGGTGAATATTTATACGTTAAATGCGTTCCTGCACTGAAAAACATGTTTCTTTACATACCTGTAACTCGGCTGACCACAAAAGTACCACAATCGTAGCTTGGATCTCCGGTGTCCATGAGCTCCTTAGTTTGTGTTTCAGTTTCACCTGTTGCGTGAAACCAAACTCAGTATAAAATGCAGAACAGATAAACTTGTTGAGGAGAAATAAGCATTTGCGATCAAGATAAAAAAAAATAATCGCAGCGCAAAGAGTTTGATTACGCATATTAGGAAATAATGACTGTTATGCCTTGCGGAGTTTGTCGACCAGTTCGAAATCATTTTCCCTTGTATTTCCTAACTCGCGTCTTTTGGGTTTTGATTTCAAGAACCGTAATATGACGGCCACTTTAATGTGTGATTTACGTATTGTAAATATGAAAAAGAACTGCTGTTAGGTTGGTGATACTATTCAAATTTATTGAAACGTTTCAAGTAAAGAATCCTTACTGTCTACAACCGTGATAACAGCAAAAGAAATATCAGTGATTATACATCGATGTTAAAGTTTTTAAGTGTCCTTCCATCATTGCCGTATCAATCATCTTTGGGTTACGAAAACTGATGAAGACGAATCGGATATCTATTATGAATAATATAGCGGTCATCCACAAATCCACAATTGTCATGTTGTGACTACGACCATTTCGGCTGTGCGCCTAATATTGGTGCATGTCTGCGTTTTCGTATCAGAGATTGAAAGTTTGCATGATTTGCAAGAAAATGAATCTCTGCTTGTCTACTGGAGAATTCGAAAGCGTAGTTTTCATTTCAATTCAAGATTACAATTTGATCCAGACCACTAATGGAGTGAACCCTCACAGACAAGTCCTGAGTAATAGAGAAGTTTCAGTCCTTAAGTTTTGACCCGTGTTTTATATCTGAATCTTGTCCTTAAAATCCAGAAGTTTGATATAAATGGGCGAGAATAATATGTCTTTGCTTTATCGTGCCGGTGATAGCGTTCAATCGGGGATCTCTATCTTCAAGTTGTTAGTAAACACAGAAAAAATCTGATAAAGTAGTGTATTGTCATCTTCACTCGACTATTTCGGAACACCGCGTATGATTATTTTTTCAGGACTGAATTTCAAGGCGGTTGCTTTTGGGACAAACTGATCTAATTTCTTAGTCAAAAAAGCAATATTAGCATGTCAATCACAAAATACTTTTGAGCCATTGAATATAGTCAGGATTCCAGCCCACTCACTCGCGACTTTAGGGTAAATAAATCTCTGCAGTTCATTCTTAAAATTTTTAATGTACAATAATACAATAGAACGTCGAGATGGTTGGTAGTGTGCCTCTTCTATGTATTGTCACCTATTCTGGTGCGTGTTGTATCATGTTTTATTTATTTATTTATTTATTTCCAAATACTGCAGGCAGCAGCGCTGCCCAAGCAGGAGAGGGGTCACATGTTCTGCAATAACAGTTCAGCAAACATATTTTCATTGGTGCATTCAACAATAAATTGAGGCAAACGGTTCCACTGATGTGTTGTGAGGGGAAAGTATGAATTCTGGTAAAGTTTGGTCCTGGCGAAATATGGGCTTACTACTTTGGAGTGGTTCAGTCTACTAGATCTCTGGGGCGCAGCAAAAATATGGGTATCACGTGACAAACCAGACTTGTTGTTATACAGCATGTGAAAGAATTTCAGCCTAGAGACCTGACGGCGTACTTTAAGGGGTTGTAGCTTAAGCTGACTCAGCATGTTAGAGACCGAAGATGTCCGCGGTGTCTCTAGCGAACTGATTCTGTCCGGCCAAAAGTATCGCGAGCTTTTCTACTACAGATGGAGCTACATTGCTATGGTTCATACCAAGAGAAAGTTGAGCAGAAGCCTCGGTGCTAACGGAAGTCAGATTAGCCCTAGACCGGGCTGCAAGACCGTTGCTTAACTATTTGGGCTTATTGAAACTGCACGAATTTTAGAGGCTTTGGGGAATCTGGATTGACTTCCAGATCACTGCTCAGGGGGAGGCTTATGCGCGGTATAAACCATTCAAGCACCGGAGCACACACATGAGGGCAAGGGAACAGCGGCAAGATAGTTTCATCAGACCGAATGCAATGAACATTAAAGTAAAATACACACCTGCATGAAGAGTAAAAAACGAGTAAACATCTTGCCCATGATGTTCTAGATTTGCTCACTGAAGGATGGATCCGTGCTCTGGTGATTTATACTGTTAGCGAATAACGTCACTCCGGCAGCTGTCGAGAATTGGCTGACAAAGGAAAGAGTCACCAGAATGACTGGCTTGTAGAAACCCCAAGTAGGACACGCTGAAGCTGTCGTACAGGGGAGCGATAGGGCAGTCCAAAGGCAACTATTCTTTGCTTTCCATCAGTCGGACCAGGCGCAAAGATATGAAGACGGAAGGAGTGTGCCAAGCCATGAGACGCAGCTCATGCTAGAGTGAGCGAGACAGCCAAGAAACTGCATGGAGTAAGCAACAATTAAACATGTGCCGGTGCTGCTGCAGCCTTGCTCACTGATGAAGGGTGGATTCAAGCGTTGGTGGTTTATAGTCTTAGCGAGGGACGTTACATTCCGACAGCTGTCGATATTTGGCTGATGAAGGAAAGGGCTTGAAGAAACCTCAGGTAGGATATGCCGAAACTATCGCACAAGGGAACGATAGCGCAGTCCAAAGGCAAGTATTTGATTTCCATCTGTTGGTACAGGCGGAAAGGTATAAAGGTGGAAGGTGTGGCGGGCTATGTGACGTAGATCATGCCAGTGCCAGCAGCAAGAGAGCCAATGAACTGCATGAATAGTACGCAACGATCAGACATCGTGCCGACGCAGCTGCAGCCTTGCCCACTGAAGGAGGATGAAATCATGCGCTGAAGATTTATACTCTTAGCGAATGATGTAACTGTGCGACAGCTGCCGATAATTAATGATGAAGGAAAGGGTCACCACAATAAATGGCTTGCAGAAACCTCAAGTAGGACCCGCTGAAGCTGGTCGGTCCAGGCTTAGAGCTATAACGACGAAAGAATGTGTACCGGGCCATGGGACGCAGTTCATGCCAGCGAGACAGCCAAGGAACCGCATGAAGAGTCCGCAACGATCAAACATCAAAACCCTTGGTTCACAAACACACTCAAATGTCTTGAAAATAAAAAGAAGCGTTTTTTGCGCTCGGCCAAGCTACGCCCTAGTCAAAGCGCTTTGAACAAATATTACGCAGCTGAAAAAACATATTTACTAAATATTCGAGAAGCCAAACGCACCTTTTTCCATACCGATCTGCCTAAAATGTTCACTACTAACTCCCGCAGGTTCTGGCAAGCCATTAACCCCCAGCACACACGCACTATTTCCCTCCCCGACGAATCGGCTGTTACCATCTGTGAATCTGAATGCGCCAACAAGTTCAACACAGCCTTTTCATCCGTATTTAGCAATGAAACAGATCCGACATTTCCTCCAAGCCCGGCTATCCAGGATACCATGCCTGCTCTTACAATTTCTTCAACAGGAATTTTGTCCTTAACAGAAAACATTAAACTTTCATCCTCGGCTGGAATTGACAATATTAATGCCAAAATACTGATTAACACCAAATATATATGTTCATCCCTGCTGTGCTTGTTATTCTCTCAGTCACTCCTCCCAGGTCAACTGCCCAAAGATTGCAAACATGAGAAGGTTGTTCCAGTTTACAAATCAGGTAACAAGAACTCACCACTAAATTACCGTCCCATTTCGGTAACTAGTATCCCGTGCAAAATCATTAAACATGTCATCTATACCCATATCATGGCATTTCTTGATTCCAACAATTTTTTTTCCATCCTGCTCAACACGGGTTTCGCAGAGGCTACTCCTTCGAGACCCAACTTTCTACATTCGTTCATCACCTGCATGCTAACCTTGCTTCTAATCTACAGACTGATGTCATATTTTTAGATTTCGCTAAAGCTTTTGGTAAAGTACCTCATAAACGCCTACTGATAAAACTTTCTCGATTAATTTTACACCCCGATATATTGAAGTGGATTGAAGAGTTCTTGACTAATCGATCTCAGTTTGTCTCCGTTAAGAATGTGCACTTTAACTCACTCTTAGTAACTTTAGGCTTCCCCCAGGGGTCTGTGCTTGGCCCGCTACTGTTTCTCATATACATTAATGATTTGCCCTCAAACGTAACATCTAGCATACGTATGTTCGCTGACGACTGTGTACTGTGTAGTGCTTTTCTCACCAGGGCTGACCAATCTTCTCTTCAAAACAATCTTAATGCTCTTCAGGACCGGGTCTAACGAGTGGATAATTAAACTTAACCCACGTAAGTGTAATGTTTTGTCCATTAACCGTCGCCGTAATCCTCTTTTTTTTTCTTTACGTAATCTCTGAAGTTCCCCTACAACTAGTTCCATCATATAAGTAATTAGGCATAACAATTTGTAGCGATCTTTCTTGGAGTATGCATGTTACTAACATAATATCGTCAGCCAACAGGACGTTAGGTTTCCTTAAGCGCCATCTTCATCATGCTCCCGAACACGTAAAGGTATTAGCCTGCAAATCATTCGTCTGGCTCAAACTAGAATTTGCATCGCCCATTTGAAATCCTCATCAAGCTTACCTCATTAGTGCCCTCGAATCTATTCAAAATCATGCCGCTCGTTTTATTCATTCATCGTATTTTTAAGACATCAGCGTTTCCTCCTTAAAAACAGCATCCGGATTATCCACCTTATCGCTCCGTCGTCGCATTGCTAGCCTATCTATATTTCACAAAATTTTTCACAGCCCTTAGCGCATCGCCCCTTATATTCTTCTCCCGCACGCATATCTCATCGCACCAGCCATCAGCGACAAGTTGCCCGTCCACGTTCACGTACCGTCACGTTTTCAAATTTCTTTTTTCCTCGAACAGCTGCAGACTGGAACGGCCTTCCGGACAATATTGCTCTCATCACTTGCACACCACAGTTCATCGAAACTGTCAAAAGTTTCCTGTTATTGTGATTATGTAATTTTACTCTTGCCACCCCTTATGTAACACCCCTTTTTAGGGGCCTTTAAGGTAATGAAATGAAATTATGTTGCAGCCTTGTACACTAGTAGGGCACGCCGAAGCTATCGGACAAGGGAGCAGTAGGGCCCTTCCTAGGAGTTGTATCATTAATAATGCATTTTTAGTAAAAGACCTTTGTTGGCATAACTCAAGGCGATTGGCACTGTATTTTTAGACTTTTTCTGAACTCTGCTAGCGACATGCTCAGCATACCCATGCTGTTTAAAATATTTTATTTATTTATTTATGATATACTGCGGACAGGTCGCATGTGTAAGCAGGAGAGGGAGGGTACATAGGTGACAGTATATTAGACATCAGCAAGCGCAAAAAGGCCAGCAAGAGCAACCAGTTATACAATATATACAATAATGTCGAATAATTCAGCAAATACATTACGCAATGCGGCCAAATAAAAAATTCGCAGCACCAAACAGCTACAGTACATCAATTAAGGAGGGTGAAATAATTGGAAACTGAGGGGTAGGGCGTTCCATTCAAAAGCTGTTCGTGGAAAAAAAGAGTATTTATTTGTGTCGGTGCGCGGAAAAATGGGTGACAGACGGAAGCTGTGCTTATGGTATGAGGGCCGCATGGAATCTTTGGCGATATAGTTTTCGGGTTGGATAACTAGTCGAGAGAAATATAGTGACTGCAAGGATCAGAGACGAGCTTTCTTTCTTCTTTCTACGAGTGGTTCCAATTCTGAAAGGTGCAACATAGCGGACGGAGAGTCTAGGCGCCTATACCGACTGAAGATAAAGCGAGCCGCAAAGCGTTTGATATTTTTCCAGTTTTTGAACAGCATCTGTTGTGTAGGGGTCCCATGCGGTGCATGCATATGCGAGGCTCGGCCTTACTATATATTTATATGCTTTCAACCTCAATGCACTAATACAACTGGCCATACAAGACAAGCAAAGCTTCCTGAGGGCGGAGGAACATCTATTGTCTACGTGATTTGTTCATTTCATGCAGCAGGATATTATCTTTCTTTAGTGTAGTATTTCCGCATATTTTGAAGTCATCCGTGTTGTCTCTACTGCTTTTTACCCAATTTCGAGCTGTTATTATGAATAATAATAATAACAATAATAATAATTGGTTAACAGGACGGGAAAGGCGCACTATCTGCCACACTTGCTCTGTGGACACCTGAACCGCGCAGTAAGGGAAGGGATGAAGGTGGGAGTGAAAGTGGAAAGAGAGAAAAGGGAGTCGTAGTGGAGGGCTACGGAGTAATTTCGTCCACCTGGGGATCATTAGCGTGCGCTGACATCGCAGAGCACACGGACGCCACTTCATTTCGCCTCCATCGAAACGCAGCCGCCGAGGCCGGGATTCGAATCCGGGAACTCCGGCGCAGTAGTCGGGCGTCTTACCACTGCACCACCCCGGCGGGGCAGCTGTTATTATGATCATTTCATTTTTTTTTTTAGAGGTATGATATAAAGTCTGTGGTCAGGATATTGAGTTCCCTTATTTTATGACGCTTTTAGTGTTTGCAGTGTTCAACACCACACGTATTTTGTGGTCGCTGTATTTCAGAATCATACAAAATTCAAGCTGTCATTGTTTTGCATTATCGTAACTTTATTTGATTTTACTCTATCAATTTCGGTAGGGTAAAATAAAATATTCCACGGACTTTATTCTTATTTCTCTGAATAAAACGAAAGGAAGACTAAATAATGTCTACTTTTTTCTGTAATTGGAGAAATAATTTCTAGCTTTACTGATCCGCATGTTGAACTTGCCCTTCTTTGTCTTGCAATCAGTGATAAATTAGGGGCTCACATTTCAGTGTTCATTGCCTGCCTTTTTCGGGATATATGGTTTAGGTGATGTGTTTTCACTAGGAAGAAGTTTTTAGGAAACTAGGGTTTCGACCATATGTAAATTCCTTTTAACAGCATTTTCTTGCTGTACGAAAAAAAGCAACAATATTTTTTTATTCGTGCCTATAAACTTGTAGTGAATGATCGAAACCTTCCTTTACCATACTGATTTTTCTAGTTTGTCGTTTTTCTGCAGCATACAGCTGGTCAATATAATCCTTCGCCGTTCCGATAAACCCACAGGTTTTTGTGATCTATAGCATTTAGGAAATTAAAGTGCATTTTTCATAAATGAACTTTTTATCAAACGATTGAAGTGTACATAGACTATATGTGCGGCAGCAAATAGGAATTTCATTTTGAAGGCTATCATTGTAAAGGATAGACTGCTTCAAATCATGTAAATTGCGTATAAAAGTAAAATAAACGTTATAATTTGTAACTTTTAGAAAATTTGTGCATGGGTTACTTGTCACCTTTGAATTATAAGTGCACAAAAATAGTAAAATGAGCTCCTTCACAAAGGCTACCGTGCTAAGAGTGTATGTCGCACCCTTTCCAACAGCAACTACGCGGCTCTCTCTGCAGAGACGTAAGCCGGTAAGAGCCGTTATAACGATAGCCACACTAGAGACAGAGTATAGCGTCTGATATACTGTCTTTTTTCTTGGTACGGACATTCTTTTTAATTGTCAAGTGAAGCAGTGAGTGATCACTCAGTCCTATGTATGTTGGCGGAGAGGCTAAATCAGGACCTGCTATAAAAAGAGGTCTAAAATATTGGACGAAGTGCTGGTGGTGCGTGTGGGTTTATTAATTAGCTGGGTGAGGTTAAAGACGGTGCCGGTGTCTAAAACACTACTGCACTCGGAGGATGGCTGGTTAAGGGAGGGAATACTGTTTTGACACACTATATTTGGGGAATTGAAATCACCGAGTAGATTTAAATGTGATTTATTTATTTACTTTATTAGCCAATTTATTGAGGGCATTACGAAGGTCAGCGCAGAAAGTAGTTGGTGAGAATGAGGAACTATAACATGCGCAAAACATAAGGTCGCCCGTTGGAAATGTAACGTGAGTGCAAACAATTTTTAAAGGTGAATTGATAGAGATAGAAAAGGAATTGATAGCCGAGTTCACAACAGTCAGTACACCTCCGCCGGTTCGGAAATCGCGTTCGTATCTGTAAAAGGTGTGTTTTTTTCGCAAGCTGGTATTTCATTATTCTTGATTTTTGCCGAGAGCCAAGTTAAAGTGAGCACAAATATATCAGGCGAACATGCATCGATATGTGATGATAGTGATGTGCGTTTGTTAATGACACTTCGGACATTAGTGAAAAGAATTGATATGCAGTTTGTTTGCTTTTGATCACGAGATCGGTATGCTGAGCTTGAATGTCCCTTTTGTGAGTAATCGTGCTCCTAGTTGGTTCAAGCTCGCATACTTCGTCTCTAACTGGGCAGTAGGCGTAGCCCTTTTACCTATGATCAATTCGTTATGGCGTAAAGAATATAACAGACCGCTAGCCTTGCCAAAATCGTTAACGGCGTTCCGCGATTTACGGGTGGCTTTGCAAAAATAATCCCGGATAGTAACGCCATCTTCTTTAAACTTAGCTTTTTACGAAAGTATATATTTTCTCATTTTATAGGACGCAAACTTAGCAATAACATATCGTGTTTTGCCATTTGCAAAGCTTCCTAACCTCCGAGGAATTCAAATTGAGACACTTGGAAAGGAAATTACGGATCTCAGCTTCCGATTGCGCCCACGTTTCTGACGAATTGTCAGATATTCCATAAAATATTAAGTTCTCTTGAATGGTCTTCCGGCTTGTCCAGTCTGGACGCGAGCGCGCACTCTCATTTGAAACTTCCTCTTTGACTACTTTAGCAAGATCGCTACTGGAAGGCGTGTTTTCGAGACACTCAACTTTTGCATCCACAGCACTCATCCTATTAGAAAGGTCTGAAACATTCTCAGATAGTGCTTCTTGGTTAGCTTTTAGTTCAGCTATGGCATTCAAAATTTCTTCATGTCATGTGTCAAACTTATATGAAAAAGCAGCTATCGCGGCCATAAGGACCAGGATTTCTATTCTACATCGCCGGAAAGTAAGGGCAACTTTTCAGCAGATACACATGTCGTTTTACGAGGCAGCAGCCACTTGTGGGCGTGAGAAGAGCCGCAAACATACATTGCTTGTACGTTTGCAAAATAGCGATTTAGATTGACTGACTTGGGCAAGAAAGCAGAATTGAGAACTTAGCGACCGCACGATATAGCCGCTCTCCCATGCCCTATGGAACCACCCCGTAGATGCCAGTGGCCTAAATAGGCGTGGTGAAGTGTTGATGTCAATGTTCCATGAGACACGGACGTGAAGACAATGAAGTTTTTCGTGCTCAGATAAGGCCTATTGTAGGCTGTTGGTATGCCTAGATCAAGCTTGAATTCCCACGCAGAAGTCGACGCATAATGCGTATCAGTCGGTAAGAGCCAGAAGCTATAGACAGCAAGCTGCACAAGAAATCAGAATGGAGAACCTGGCGACAACATTGTAGCCCACTATCCCTTTTCGGTAGCTCTTTGTGCCGGCGCTCAGTTTGTTGTGCGCTCTGCATTCCCCTATGATGCCCTGCGTCTTCACAGTAGCTCATGACGGATTATTCACCGTGACTGTCCGCCGCTGCATCCCTTCACCCCGTGGATCTCCAGATCTCCTCCCGAAGCATTAGCGCCCGCTTGCCCCGGATGCTCCAGGATAGGGGTCAATATAGTTGATGTTACTTCCCCCCTTTGCTGGAAAGGATCTCCAGCCCCGACATCACTCCCGGGTCCTTGCGGTGCCAGCTGAGGCTTCGCGTGGTCGGCTAGTTGGATGATTACGATTGGATTATATGTCCAGATGAGCGGTGGCGTAGTGGTAGAACATCCGCCTCGCTTGCAAGAGGATAATGGGTTGAATCTCGGTGCTGCACAAATCTCCTTCGGATTAAAAAAAAAAAAAACATCCGCGTGTCCATAGAATCGGAGAAGGTGAACACCTGCGATAATATACTCCCTCATCAGAACAGGAGGTGGCCACCCCGGCGCAGTAATTGCCTGCAACCTCCCATGAGTAGTCCTATAAATCCCCGGCGCTCAGTCACCAGCGGCTGCGGAGCAACTGACCATGGCGGCGGTCACACGTGTGACGCTGCGGAGGTGCTACGAATTTCTGGCTCCGGACAGGCCGCCATTAGAAAGTGACCTTGGCAATACTCATGGCAAGACTCCTAGCTTGTGAGGTTTGTTCAACAGGGCTGTTAAAGCAACAAGAGGGTTAAAATGGAATATGATAGGGCTTAGCCAGGTTACGAGACCGAATAAGGCATATGATATACTGAAGGACGGGCATGTAGTGTGGTGTCGAGGTCTATCGCATCGACGAAAACTAGCAGGCTTCCTTGTGAATAAGGATGTAGCTGATAGTATAAATGAATTCAATAGCATTATTGAGAGGATGGCACCCGTGCCATACATAATTAAGCTCAATGAGCGTTGTAAACTGAAGGTTGTACAAGCATAGGCGCCTATATCTAGTCATGATGACCAGGCACTCGAAAGCTTCTGCGAAGATATAGAATTAGCAACGGGGAAAGTAAAAATACATTATACTTTTGTGATGGGTGACTTCAATCTTAAGGTGGGCTAAAAGCAAACCCCCCTTCATGGATTACTGCCTTGTCGTGGCGGAGGGGCTTGCGAAACTCGATGAAGTCGTGAGCTCTGCTGTGTAGGGCCATCCAAAATATACAGGTCCCACCAGAGAGTTCTGAAAATGTGATTCACTGGAGAAGGCAATGGCAACCCACTCCAGTATTTCCTGCGAAGAAAACCCTATGGCAAGTCAAAATACCATTAATTATATGGCGCCGGAAGATGAGCCCCGCAGGTTGGAAGGCGTCCCACGTGTTACTGGGGATGAACAAAGACGATTCCTAGTAGCTCCAGGACGAATGAAGCGGCTGGAGCTACTAAGCCAAAAGGACGCTCAGTTGTGGATGTGTCGGGAAGCGACCGGAAAGTCCGATGTGGCAAGGAGATATATCACATAGCAACATGGAATGTAAGATCTATGACGCATGGTAAACTGGATGTCGTCAAGCGAGAAATGGACAGATTGAACATTGATATCTTGGGTATCAGCGAGCTCAAGTGGACCGGAATCAGAGAATTTAATTCCGGTGACCATTATGTCTTTTACTGTGGGCACGGATCCAGGAAAAGGAATGGGGTCGCTCTCATAGTAAACAGAAGAATGGGCAAAGCAGTGCTAGGGTACAACCCCAAAAACGACCGAATGATTTCACTTCGGATCCAATGTCACCCTTTCAACATAACAGCTATCCAAGTCTATGCACCAACCACTACCGCTGAAGAAGCTGACGTTGAGAGATTTTATGCTGACCTGCAATGCCTTTTAGACCGCACTCCATCAGACGTCCTTTTTCTTATCGGAGACTGGAATGCTAAGGTAGGGAGTGAAGAAATAGCCGGAATTATACGCAAGTTCAGTCTTGGCGAGCCAGATGAAGCTGGGCAGAGGCTAGTAGAGTTTTGCCAAGAAAACAACCTGACCATAGCGAATACTCATTTTCAACAGCACAAGAGGCGCCTGTACACATGGACGTCACCGGACGGTCTGTACAGGAATCAGATCGATTATATTCTTTGCCGGCAGAGATGGAGAAGCGCTATACAAGCAGTAAAAACAAGGCCTGGGGCCGATTGTGGCACCGATCATCAGCTTCGTGTTGCCAAAATTAAGCTTCGATTGAGGAAAACGCAGAAAACTAGAAGGCCTTTCAGGTATGATCTGGATCAAATTTCATTAGAATATGCTGTGGAAGTGAGGAATCGATTTCAAGAGTTAGATCTAGAAGACAGAGAGCCCGAAGATATGTGGACTGATCTTCGTGATATAATACAAGAAGTTGCTACTAAGGTAGTTCCAAAGCAAAAGAAATGCAAGAAAGCAAATTGGTTATCTGCAGAGGCTTTGCAAATAGCTGAGGAAATTAGAATGGCAAAAGTTATAGGGGAAAGAGAAAGATACAAGGTTCTCAATGCGGATTTTCAGAAAGTAGCAAGGAGAGATAAGAATGCCTTCCTGAACATACAGTGCCAAGCAGTTGAGTACAACCGTCAATTAAGGAACACAAGAGCTCTGTATAAGGCAATCAAATATATCAAAGGAAGCTTCTGTGCTAAGCTGGGCGTGATAAAGGACAAACGGGGAAAGGACCTCACTGAAGCCTCAGAGATAAAGAAGAGGTGGCAGGAATACACAGAAGAGCTGTACAAGAAGGACCCGAATGTGCAAACCCAACATAAGACTGTTGTAATTACTGATCTCGAGCCGGGCATCCTGAAGAGTGAAGTTGAATGGGCCTTAGCCAGCCTTGCTAAGAACAAAGCTAGCGGAATTGATGGCATTCCAGCTGAGTTGCTTCAAAACCTAAACCATGACGCTGTTAACATTCTGCATACATTATGTCAGAAGATTTGGACAACCCTGCAGTGGCCACAGGATTGGAGGAGGTCAGTTCACATTCCCATTCGAAAGAAAGGCAGTGCCAAAGATTGTTCCAACTACCGCACGATCGCGCTTACTTCGCATGCTAGGAAGGTGATGTTGAAAATCCTCCAAGGTAGGCTGCAGCAACATGTGGATCGGGAGCTTCCGGACGTGCAAGCTGGGTTTCGCAAGGGCAGAGGAACTGGAGACCAAATTGCCAACCTTCTCTGGATCATGGGAAAAGCAAGATATTTCCAGAAACCCATCTACTTCTGCTTTATTGATTATGCGAAAGCGTTTGACTGCGTAGATCACAGCAGATTGTGGCAAGCTCTCCAAGAGATGGGACTTCCAATTCACCTCATCTGTCTCCTCAGGAACCTGTATGAAGGGCAAGAGGCCACAGTCAGAACTGGGCATGGTCTTAGTGATTGGTTTCCGATTGAGAAAGGAGTGAGGCAAGGCTGTATACTGTCGTCCTGCCTATATAACCTATATGCAGAGTGCATCATGAGGAAGGCCGGCCTGGTCGAGTCTTCAGCTGGAGTGAAGATTGCTGGAAAACGTATCAACAACCTTAGATATGCGGTTGATGCCACTTTTTTGGCAGAAAGTGAAGTGGAACTCAAGAGTCTTCTGATGCGCGTACAAGAAGAGAGTGAGAAGTTTGGGCTTAAACTGAACATTAAAAAGACAAAGATCATGGCGTCTTGCCCTATCAAGTCCTGGAGCATCAATGGACAAGAAGTGAAAGCTGTGACAGATTTTCTCTTCTTGGGCTCCAAGATTACCTCGGAAGGAGACTGCAGCCATGAAATTAGGAGACTCCTGCTTCTGGGAAAGAAAGCAATGGTTAGCCTTGACCGCCTAGTAAAGAGCAGAGACTTTAGTCTGCCAACCAAGATCCGTATAACTTGTTCTATGGTCTTTCCAGTTGTGATGTATGGATGCGAGAGTTGGACTGTGAAAAAGGCTGACCGCCGAAGAATTGACGCGTTTGAACTGTGGTGCTGGCGAAGACTCTTGAGAGTTCCTTGGACTGCGAGAAGACCAAATCAGTCGATATTGTCGACCATAAACCCTGACTGCTCATTGGAGGGTCAAATTCTAAAGTTAAAGCTCAGTTACTTTGGTCATCTGATGAGAAGAGAGGAGTCGCTGGAGAAAGATTTGATGTTGGGAAAGGTTGAGGGTAGCCGGAGAAGGGGTAGGCAGCGAACGCGATGGTTATATGGCACCCTCGAGGCACTGCAGATGAAGTTATGTGATGTTAGGAAGATAGTGAGAGACCGGAAAGCGTGGCGTCCCTAGAGTCACGAAGAGTCGGTCACGACTGAACGACTGAACTGAACTGAAAGGCAAACCGGAAAGCAGGCTTGTGGGCAACTATGACACTTGGCTAAGAAGTACCAGGGGGGGGGGGGGGGGGTTAGTGATGTTTGCTCAACGAAATATCTTGAACCAAGAATAGCTCATTCAACAAATGGTAGAGCCGGAAGGGGACATGGCAAAGCCATAATGGGGAGACAAAGAGTGACATGAGCTTTATACACCTTACAATTATGAAGGAAGTAGAGGCAAGCGGAAAGGTTCGAAGCAGTGACCACAATATGGTAAGGTAATGAAATAATCTGGACTTGAAAGAACGGAACAGACTAGTGAAATAGACTTGCATCAACGAATTAGCGGTAAGCCAATCAAGCATTGCTGAGAAGCTCACCTACATACATAAGAAAATTGTCCAAATACGAAAATATTCCGCAAGCTTGGTACACATCGCTCCTGCCTCGACATAGATATATCTCTATTGCGTCACAGGTTTAGTGAGTGCGAAGCTAATATTTTAGAAATAGTGGAGCATTATATAAGAACAGAAATAATTGAGAAGAAGAGCACGACTGCTTCAGGTGACCTTGAATTTCATATGTCTCATGAACCAGTGAGCCGATTATGTCTCTTGGAGGGCGCTGAGCACATATGTGAGAAGAATTGATATACGGTTCAGTCTATTAGCAGTCTTGAACATGTAGAGGTTTTCTCACTTTGTATACTTATAGACATAAGCCAAACTGTATATACATCGCATGCTACAACCTCAAAGAATGGTCAACGAGGGTGCTAGTTTACTTTACAGTTGTGATAAGTCTTTCCTGCAAGTTCAGTATATTATGTACCATAAAAATTAAGAGACTTGTAAGCTTCCCCAATAATTACGCGATTGCATTTCACATACATGGACGACGTTTATCACATTAAAGTTTAAAATATTTTTTTATATAATACTTTTTCTCATTCACCGATATGCACCCACAGCAACACTGGTTGTTCGTTCTTACAGCTCTGCGTCCTTTTTACATCGTTTTATTGCTTTCGTTTAGGTGTCAAATGATAAGTTAATGGCAATAGTTTCGTTAACTTTTCAGTGCCCATCCGAGAGGAATCAATCATCAATCATTCCCATGATACGTGTCTACGCAGTGACCATTATTTGCGACACTCGGTGCCGGCTAAGCAGCAACACTTTGTTCTTCGCCCTTGATTTTGTTTTTTGTGAAAAATAAATGCTTTTTGCGGGCGATGGTGGTAACGTCACGCTGCCTGCATCGCCTAGCTCGCAAATGTCGCGAAGGAGGGATCGCTGAGGCAAGGTTACTGAAGGCCATCGCAGGTGGCCAAAGTGAGATTGTGAGTTTATGGCTTTTGAGTTGTAACATTCAAAGTTGAATTGCGCTATGAGGAGGACCGTAGTGGAGGTTCCGATTTGAACCACGTGCGTTTATTCAATTTTTATAGTTTCGCATATTACGACAATGCCTAGCGTTTTCCCTCTACTGAAACGAGGTCGTCGTCACAGAGTTCGAACCTGGGTACCCCTTCCACTAACCCGACCGCATTAACCACTAACTCAATGCATTGCGGCGGTAGGACAGATAACATTGAGTAACTTAAAGACATGGTATTTGTAGTTGCAGGAGGCTTTCCAGTGCATATCAATATTTACAAACATTGTGCTAAATATTTGACACTAAAAAATAAACACAGTTTTTTTCGCAAGCTGCAGCTATGGGGTAGAAATTTCGTTTTCTACACTTGCGTTGTCTCATTTGCAGCTTTACAGCTTAAGGCGATGATATAGCTTCCTCTCGAGTAGGTAGATGTAAAAAGGAGATGTATACCTTTCAATTAGCTGGAAATATCATCACGAGCATATGCTCTACTGAAGACAACACAGAAAATTAAACAGGAGAAGGTAACATCCGACGTTTAGTTTTGAGAGTTATACCTCCGTCACATGAGAACTCCTGATACTCCTTGATCTCGATCTGCATTCAAATCAATGCAGATTGAGGTCAACGCACGGCAACGTTCAAATGCAATAGATCAAGTTTTTGCTTGTCTCGAAGCCACTTCCGCAAGCGCTCTCGTGGTTTCAATCATATTTGAAAGTGGTCCTCGACATCCTCATAATTGCAGAGCTCTAGATATAGAACAAACGAAGTGCAATAGCACTCACAATATTAACGCGACATGGATATAAGAGCGTAGGCCCCGCTCACCGTTAAACTACCGTTGGCGCCAGCGTCGTGAGCGAAAACTCACAAGTCTGGCGGTGGCAGGGGGCAGCTGACATGGCCGTGCACTGACTGGAAGTAGTGTTGACGGACATCAAGATTGGCAGGAGCTGCCAACTAAGGCCTCTTCTTACATATGGGTTGGCGCAATCAGCCAGCCAGGACCTCTGAATTCCCCGTAGCTCTAGGCCACGCAGGCACATTTACCCGTCGTGGGTAGAGTGCGGCTTTACATGTTGGCTTCTAGCTTCTATTACCATGCCACACCCTTCTAGGCGGAGCTTAAAAGTCCCCCATAATATTGACAGGGAAATGTATCAATATTTGTGATAGAGCAGTCTAGCCAACACGTTTGACGCCTACTAAAGCACGCAAAAGAAACCATCCAGACTCTGTGAGTATTGCGTATTTGTTTAATATCACTCTGTCGGTGTGGAGCGGCGGTTTCTAGTCGCGCGCAAAAAAACAATACATTTTATTGGACACTTCTTAGTTAGAGGGACAGTGAGACCATGCATCTGAAAATAGGAGACCGTACATCGCAAGGCTGACGAATTCTCTGGCGAAACAACTCAATTTGAAGGCTAGGCACAGTATATTTATCTTCTAGCTATAACAAACGGACGACGGACGATTAGACAAATAATCATATATTTGTGTTTCATAATGAAGGAAAGTACTCCAAAAAGCAGGTCCTGTATAATTCAAAATAACCAGAATTCTTAGCTTTTCAAGTCGATATTTAGCTATTTAGCTATATTCGAGTAGTAATTGAAAGATCGGGAGGATATTGAACAACTTTAACTTTTACAATTATGAGCGTGAAATATTTAATTGTTTCGGCTATTCGAATATTAGATTATTCAATTCGGCGTTCAAGATATTTAATTTTCACACATCGTCTTCTTTGCTACACTTGCTCATAGGGGGGCAAAAATATAGCACATTTTATCCGAGAGAATGGCAAATGGTGCTTAAGAAACTTACCTTTTTTCATGACTCGCATAGCATCCTCTGGATCGGGGCCTTCGCCAAAGTACTTGTACAAGGTTGCTTGAAGACTTTCTGTTATTCTATTTCCGAAAAAGAAACAACGCAATAATTGAATACTGATAAATTCGCAGAGCATGACGTAGCGGAAGTTCTGAGCTTAACCTTCAGATCTGTCTTTAGCCATGAGCCTGACGATGATCTCCCTAATTTCCCCTTATTTGATTTCCCGCCAATTCCTGCAATCCGTTTTGAGCAAAATGGTATTCTGAAAGTTATACTCTTTAAAGTTAACGTCATCAGCAAGTACGGAGGGCATCAATATAAAGCTATTGAAAAACCCGAAGCATAATACTAGTGTCATACTGTAATTTCTTTCGACGCTATTTCATCAGGTTGTGTACCGCATGACTAGAAACTGGGCAGTCATTTCAGTTCTAAAGAAGGGTTCCTCATCTGCACGTCCTAATTAACGACCCATATCTATCACTAGCATTCCTTCAAAGTTAACGGAAGATGTCCTCTGTTCTCAAATTATGAATTTACTAGTATCAGTCAATTTTTTAGCCCCGGACAACACATTTTATCTTTCAAAGGTTTATCCTGCGACATTCCATTAGCATTGTTCATTAACGACCTAAGCTCTGACACCGATCTTAACATTCCTGTTGACGCCCTGTTCCTATACATTGAAAATGCATTCGACAAAGTGCCTCATAAACGGTATTTTCTAAAACTTTGCAGCCAGAATCTTATTTCTTTGTTTTAGATTGGATTCGCAACTTTCTCACTAACCAGCAGCGATTTGTTCTAGCAAAATAAATATTCATCTTCACGCACATCTGTTATGCCCGGAGTTACCTAGGGCACCGGCCTAGGGCCTTTGCTTTTTCTTATTTATGTATATGACTTACCAGCTAACATACGTTCTAATGTCCGGATGTTTGCAGATAACTACGCTATTTACTGCCCTGTAATCTATAGAAATGACGCCCATACTCTTCAACTGGACATCGTACATATAGCATCCTGATGGAATAAATGTTTAATGTTGTTAAATATGAAGAAAACATCACTACTTTCTTTCCATCGTTGTCGCTGCTAGCAATCACCAAGATAATTTATCCCCAATACTAGAATGACTGTTGTGTCAAGATATAAATACGAAGACATTTATTTACCCGCGATTTAAATTGTTCCCAAGGTATTAAAGCAGGTAACAAACGAAGCTAATCGCGTATTCTGCTATTTTCTGCAAACACTGCACACAACTTCCCCATCAGTCAACTTGCTAGCTTATCTAACATTTATTCGTCCCAAATTAGAGTACGCATGCGCTGCTTGGCAGCTTTACCAAAATGACCTTTACCAAAATGACCTTTCCAGCACAAAAGCGCGCGGCAAGGTTCATATACTAGGCTTATTCCTATCATGTGAGTGTCACTGAACTAAAACAAAATGCTCACCCAAGTTAGCACACAGATGCAAAATTGCTAGACTGCCCTTTTCACAACCCCCGCCGGGGTGGTGCAGTGGTAAGACGCCCGACTACTGTGCCGGAGTTCCCGGGTTCGAACCTGACCTCGGCGGCTGCGTTTCGATGCAGGCGAAATGAAGTGGCGTCCGTGTGATGTGCGATGTCAGCGCACGTTAAAGATCCCCAGGTGGTCGAAATTACTCCGTAGCCCTCCACTACGGTTCCCCTTCCTCTCCACTTTCACTCCCACCTTCATCCCTTCCCTAACGGCGCGGTTCAGGCGTCTACAGAGTAAGTGTGACAGATACTGCGCCTTTCCCTTCCTGTGAACCAATTATTATTATTGTTATTATTTTCACAAGATTTACCATCACCCCCTGCTCAAGTCTGTCATCAGCCCTGCCCACCATACCTCCAGCCGCACGCAACAAGAAAGGAACCTTTACCCCCCCCCCCCGTCTGCCCGGACATCTGCGCATCTGTCACCTTTCTTTCGTTCCCTCCCCACGGGACTGGTATGACTTGCCAAACACCGTCGGGCTTCATTCTGACCCATCAGTCTGCAGATCATGCGTCAAATAATTCATGTACTCGACAGCCACTCCCTCATGTAATACCCCTTAAATGGGGTTATTGAGGTATAAATAAATAAATAAATAAATAAATAAATAAATAAATAAATAAATAA
>JAJIZL010031523.1:36153-55320 GCA_023969395.1 Amblyomma maculatum | reverse complement strand
TAAATAAATAAATAAATAAATAAATAAATAAATAAATAAATAAATAACATTCAATCTTTCACTCACATTTCCTTTCCATTCCAGTAATGCCGGTCAAAATAAATAACTCCATTTTCTTCTTTTTGAAATAGATCGTAAATGCATGTTACGTCTCCCTTCGTAGAATTAGTGACCCATATTCGATCATTTTGGCTCATAAACTGCAAATAAAAAGATAATTTCTTTTTGCATAACGCGAGCGACGTTTTAGAACGAAGTGTTGGAGGTAGAAACATAATTTATTACCTATAATTTATGCTACAGCGCACGGCAGTGTGCGAAATTTGTTCAATCAGAAAAATTGCGTTATCAGAAAGCACCTCCCAAGATAATCCTTTTCGCTTTCGTATTGTTACGTTCTGGCTGTAAAAATTCGTGGGCTGTACATATGAGGTGTTAGGGATTGATGACACTTGAGTTGCTGTCACCAGCAGGCTGGATGCGAATGCGTGTTTCGAGCGATGCGTATTTACGCGGCAAAATATACGTCATGTTGCGTAGACCATAATTGCTCAGCTCAGTCATAGCTGCTGTGGTTTTCTCACGCAAGAAAATTAGGAATAATATACCTTTCAGTCATGCTTGTGCGACGAACCAAAATTTGGAGGACGCTTAAGCTTCGCCTTCAAGAGTGGAACGCGATGGCGTTATTGAACCTCGTCGAGAAAACTTATTAAACGCAAGGGTATTGGGGCATCCTCGCACCGGTACCCGCGCGGCTCGAAGGGGAGAAGCGGGTGAGCGAAGATAGTGATCTAAAACGCTTGATTTACAACCCGTGAGGGTGCACGGCGAAACGTCAGGGGCGAGTGGCGCGCCACGTGTCGGGGCAGCGCCGCACATTGCGAGGAGGGGTTCTTCCGTGTTTGCCGCAAGATGGCTCTGCATGTGCGCAGAGCGCAGAAGAAATGTAGCGGAAACGTACTGCGCTACTCGCGTAACTGCGACTTCTGTAAGTAACATGCTCATAGTTATTAATATACACCGCAGTATAACGTTCTACGGCACGTTTCTAAGGCAACACCGCATTTACTAGAAGCGCTTTTGTACCGTTTTCAAGCATCGAACTCGTGGCTGTGTACTCGTCTACCGGGGGCAAAAATGTTCTTAAAAGAGTGAAGAGGATGATGGTGCCGGCAGGGATGAAAACGTTCTTTTTTAAGCTGCACACTGGAACATTGGAGGTAAAGAAATGGAAGGAACAGAAAGGGCTTTTTGTACCCTGGGGTGTCCACTGCATATTATGCAGGAAAGAGGAGACGATTGAACACGTGTTTCTCGAATGCTGGGACGCCGTATTTTTATGGGACGTGCTCCAGAGGACGCTTAAAAAGGAACTACCCATAAGCCCACATGGTATTCGATTCTTGCCAGTAGAAGCGAACAATGATACACCGTTGGATCTTTTGATGCTACTGGCTCTCCACAGCATATGGAAAAGCAGAATGGCTGTAGAGCATGGTGACGTCGATGCACGTTCAGCGAGACAGCTCTTTAGAGAGAGCATACGGGCATATGTGGATGAACAGAAAGCGTTAAAACTAGAGTCAGAATGGTTGGTTAGTTTTGAAGGGTTGTCACATATGAGGGATTTTTAATCCGACAACTTCAGCTAAGGAAGGCCGAAGCTTTAAGTCAATGCTTGATTTTTTTTGTCATGTTATTGATGTCACATGGGTCTTTTTTGAGTACGTCCTCGGTCAGGAAATAAAGAAAAAAAAAGAACTCGTGGCTGAGGGGTAGTGTCTCCGTCTCACACTCTGGAGACCCTGGTTCGATTCCCACCCAGCCCATCTTGGAAGTTGCTTTTTATCTATGAAGTGCGTGTTTATTTATGACGTGCATGGCGGGATTTATCGCTCACGGCCAACGCCGCCGACGACACCGGCTTTTCTGCGACACAAACTCCTTAACGCTACCGCGTTAAAATATTCGAAATGTGCGGTTTAAAGCCATTTTCCTAAAGGCAACGAACGCCCTGAATGTGGCTTCAAGTCCGCAATGTCGATGTCAAACATGCTTTCTCTTCATAAGTGTACACCGAGGAGCCCCTGTGCTGCGCTAATGTAGTGGTTTACGGCAAGAGGAAAATTATTTGTTTTTGTTGTGTTCTGTTTTACAGAAAATGCCCAACGGCCTCCATCGAAACGCGGCGGCTGCGTTTCGGTGGAGGCGAGTCGAAGTAGCGTCCGTGTGCTGTGGTATATCAACGCACGTCAAAGATCTCTAGGTGGTCGGAATTATTCTGAAGCCCTCCACTACGAGCCCCTTTCTCTCTTTCCACTTTAACTCCCGCCTTCCTACCTTCCCTTACGGCGCGGTTCAGGTGTCCACAGAAAGCAAGTGAGACAGTTACCGCGCCTTGCCCTTCCTGCGAACAAATTATTATTATTACTATTAACTCTAGATCAATATTTGATATTTCAGTGGGACTTATTTGGCACACATTTCATTATAAATAGTTCACTGAGCGACCGTCGCTACCAACGCCTACGGAAGAATATTCAAACTTCATTTTTAATGTCACCTCTCATCAGTTTCCTAGGATCCTAGACGCAACACTGGTCAGGATCTTTTGGCGTTATCATTAACTGGAGTCGTTTTGAGACTGTTTAATAAATTGGCGCAAATGAGTTCTCACACGACGTTTGCAGTGAACGTAAACCCGACAATCCATGCATTAAATTGCAATTCTGCAGCAGCTTACTGTATCTGTATTCATTTAATCGCAGTAAGACGGCGAAATACCTTGTACGGAGAACACACATTCCAGGTGCAGGTTGCTTATTGCAATAAACACTTTGAAAGCAAAGAACCAATATCATGCATATTTAAAGAGGTTGTCAAATTTTTCATTAATAAGTACCTGATAATAGCTTAAAAGAGGAAATTTTTACCTTTTTAAGATCCGTATATTGCGCCTTCGCGTTCTCTAGGATGAGAGCAAAGCAAATTATTACTCGAACAAAAAATGGTTGTTCTGTCGTCCTCCTCATTCTGCTGGCAAATTTCGTCTGCCTCTTGATGTTGCTGGCTGTATCTTTTATTTACTCAGTCATAAGAACACAACACTTTTAGTTAGTGTTTAGGTACACATGCCACTACCAATGCACATAAATCTTCCCGATAATGTCAGAAGACTTCGCACGTACATTGAACGTTCCCTTCGTTTTCAGCAGAAGTGAAAAACGCACACTAAATGCCGCCATTCTATGATTTTGCCTTTATGCTTTTTGGTTAAATTGTAGTCTTTCTGTTTACATTTGCTGCTTTTCGCGGAATTAGTGTGTATGGCGCAAGTAATACAGGAGTTTAGAAAAACAATATTATAGGTTTTGGAAGCTGGTTATTTCGTTTTATTTATGCTTATAAATAGGGCCGTGTAGTTTCATCCTCTTATAAGGGAATCATTCTGGGGAAACGAGGAATATAATAAGCTTTTTAAGCAGTATCTACAAAACTATACGTATACTATAACCATTCACTTAAAGCGGCCGAGAAAGAGTTCAGCAGTAATCCTGCAGGTTTAATATATAAATTGGTTTTTTTTTTATATTTTTTGCGGCTATAAACGGCCTAGACACAATTTGATAAAATGAAATATGTCAATATTGAATCGAAAAGTGTATTTGTCTAGGTTTTTAATAAGGGCCAAAACAGAACTACGCGCTGCGAGCGTAGAACCTGGAACATGTTATTACTAACTCTATGCAGGAGCTCTCACCGATTGTCCCAGCATGGGACTGTTGACACATTGAGACGATATCTTTTTATGATTAGAATCACGTTTTAGCTGGGCTGTTTTATACGTTCGTGAAGAAAATATTTAATATGATGCGAAGGCAGGAGAGCAGTAAAGTCGATTAACATCTGCTTGTCCGATTATTCATTGCGCTTTTTGAGCTACCCCATAATGTTGCACTAGGTCTCGTAAATATCGTAGGTTTAAAAGCTAGTCTGCAAATCATATTGTCTTTTTGTATCTTCATCATCAATGAAGCCTATGGGGGTAATATTTTAAAGGACCCCTATAGCTAGACCCATAGAGCCCATAGATAGACGCGGTTATCTCCTTATAGCTCCAGCGTGCCAACGTTAAGAATAAGAAGTGTGAACGCAAATTTGGGACACGTAGGATAAAAGACACGAGGCTATTGCGCCTGAATAATAATGAAACGGTAAGGCATAACTTAGACAATAAATCTATCACAAACCCAAACAACAAATTGATCAAAAATCGGCAGGACAGTGGGAGAAGCATAGAAATAAACACATGATCTGCGCTCGAGGATCGAAGGCGAGCAGCGCGTGGTTGCGATGCAAATTAAAAAGCAGCGTGGTCTGACGGCGCAGATACGATATAAGGGCAATGCAAAAGGCATCACTTTGTTTAGAACCTGCATTATCTGGAGGCAAAATAAGGTCTTTTATTTTTAAACAGGGGTGAAATAGTGAAAAATATGCATTCACATAGTAATTAGATCTCATCCTTTTCTATTGATTCTGGCTGCGTGGATATTAGATCCCGCGTCTTGGTTTCAAGAGCTGGAAATAGATGAAAGATATTAGCCATATGGGATACGCTGCACACCGGGAGAATGCAGCGCAAACTGTGGAACGGATCAATAGCCAAACGCGAAGGTCAGTTATAAAGCCTGGATGGCTCATACCAAAATGATTTTGTTACTAGAAGGGAGTGCTAAAATGGAAAAAGATTATGAGAGCATGGGAGATATGGTCAATGCTGAGATACCCATTGAAAACTGCAAAATATCATCGTAAATTTCTTAGACAAAGAGGCGGTAACAAGCCGTTGGACAACATTCACGAGGAATTACCTTTTGGAAAGATACATTTCTCTAATATGATTTGAAAGAGACGACTTTTTAAGGGCTTCAGATCGTTGAACTTTTATTTAAGGGGCACTCTGGTGTGTGGACTGACCTCTGAAGCTCGTATATCCGGTAGTGTGTGCTAGGTCCGACCTGCCACAAACACTAAATGCTGAAGTGTTCTGCCTCGTAGGCAGGAAAAAAAAAAAAGAATAGGCGCTTTTTGTTTGTCTCTAGCGATAATTACTTCAAACTTGATCGCGTGATAGAGATGTACATTAAAACTGAGAATTGAAATTCTTTCTAGTTATCGTTCTCAGTCGGCGCGTATATTCAGAAGGTATTACAGTGTCAGCAGTCAGAAGCCTGTTAGTGAATCAATCATTTATCATGCGCCGAAATACCAGCTATCACAAAAATGGATTGAGAAAATGCCTGGCACCGGCGAAGGCTTTTCTAATGCAACCATTCTAAATTTCTAATGAAACTCAGGAGGCACTCTTTCCTGCAAGCTTCAAAATTGCTATTCACGATATTTTTCGCCAGAGGTGCGTCCGAAAATTGCATGATGTACCTTTTGCATGCATCTGTGGAGGCATAAACGCACGTGGACAGGTAGAACTAGGAAGTCGGCAAGAACTATATGGCTGCAGCTACTCAGGACAGTGTAACACAGTGCAATATAGAAGGTGCCTTTGCCTTCATGTGGATGTAACTAAGCTGACCTTAACTGTTATTTAAATTAGTTTAGTTTCCTTTCCTCTTCACAAAAACAGCGCTTTGGTTGAATGGTTGTACAGAAGACCATTGAAACTCTCAACCTTTCGCCAATTTAGCGGGCAGAGTGTTTTTAAAAACTGCTAAAGCAAAAACTAAAGACATTATTAAAAGAATGTAAGTTCAAATGCAGTAATAAAAAGCTCTATAGTATAAAGGGTTCAAATGTAAAGCAAACATTCTTGACCGTTCACTCAGCCCTTATTGACTGCTCAACCGGCATTTTACGCCTGGACCTTCCCCTCTGCTCTTGAGACTTCTCCCCGCCACCTCACTTCCGCTCAGCAAAATATTCCCGCCTTCCTCGGGAAGCTGTTGTTTATATCCCTATGTGCTCTTTCCCACCCGTGCACGATGGAGTCTACCTGGCGTGCCCAATTACAGACGTCTTCCTGTAGTGTCACGTCATTCTCCACCACCTCATCGTACACGTAACTCAAAATCGCACCACCTTCCAAGTCCTAAACTTCAGTTTCTCGACTCAAGTCCTCCCCGACCGAATTTCATTAGCCGAACTCTCCCCGCTGACCGGCTGTGAAGTTTCAGCCTTAACTACAGACCCTTCCACAGCCCCTACTGCTCTTATGTCGGCTCCTTTACACCGCGTGATGCTGTTTCCAGCATAATTGCGGCCGACCTGCAACCCGATTCTTTCGACACGCTCTACAAGCTGTTGCTTTTGTATAAGGACATTTCTGATTTTGCGGCCTGACCTCTTTGCAAACGTCTGTTGTAGCCCACCGCATCGACACCGGCGATGCTGCTCCTGTTTACAAGCGACCGTACCGTGTCTCTCTTTCCGAGCGCCAGGTGATTCAACGTGAAGTCGACAAGATGCTGGTCGACGACATCATTGAACCTTCAAACAGTCCCTGGGCGTCAACTGTAGTGCTAGTCCAGAAAACAGATGGGAGCTGGAAATTCTGCGTCGACAATCGACATCTTAACAAGTAGACCAGAAACGTCGTCTACTCTCTTCCGCGCATCGACGATGCACTTGATTGCTTACAGGGAGCCAGCTACTTTTCCTCCATGGACCTTCACTCTGGCTACTGGCAAATCTCCGTCGATGAATGAGACCGCAAAAATACGGTATTTAGCACTCCTGACGGCCTCTATCAATTTAAAGTCATGCCTTTTGGCCTATGTAACGTCCTTGCAACTTTCGAACGGATGATGCACTCGTTGCTGCACAGCTTCAAGTGGTCCATTTGTCTTCGTTACTTAGACGACGTCACTGTTTTCTCGTCCACCTTTTACACGCCACCTCTCTCGCCTTTCTACCATTTTCGAGCTATTTCGTGGCGCTGGCCTTAAACTCAACTCTAAGAATTGCAGTTTCGGCCATCGGGAAATCAAAGTTCTTGGCCACTTAGTGAATGCTGCTGGTGTTCAGCCTGACGCCGATAAGATTCGTGCCGTTCGTACTTTTCCCACACCACGTTCATCTAGTGATGTTCAAAGTTTTCTTTTCGTCTGTTCGTATTTCCGTCGTTTCGTCTAGAACTTCGCAGCTCTTGCTCACCCTCTCACCGCCCTACTGAAAAAAGAGACACCTTTCTCTTGGTGCCCTGACCAAGCTGCAGCTTTCTCCGAAGTTATCGTTGCTCGCACCAATCCACCAGTCTTGGCCCATTTCAGCCCATCGGCCCCTACCGAAATCGGCACTCACGCTAGTGGTCATGGCATACGAGCTATACTCGCTAAGCGGCACCACGGCCGCTCCAGAGTGATTGCATACGCCAGCCGCCTACTATCTAGGGCAGAACAAAGTTGCTCTATGACAGAGAGGGAGGGCCTAGCTCGTGTTTGGGCTATTAGGAAATTTCGGCCGTATTTGTTTGGACGACCCTTTACTGTTATCACGGACCACTATGCCTTGTGCTGGCTATCTTCTCTCAAAGACCAAACTGGACGTTTGGGACGCTGGGCGTTAAGGATGCAAGAATACACTTTTTATGGTGTATAAGTCTGGTCAGCCTAACTAAGATGCAGATTGCTTGTCCCGCCACCCTGTCGATCCTCCCAGCTCTACGGCCTGCGGCACTGACGCATGTGCTCTGTCTTTATCAGCCTTTCGCCACATAGCCGACGAACAGTGCTTGGGCTCCGGGCTCCGGTTTATCACCGACCGTCTGACTACCGGCCAGTCTCATCCTGCCCTCGCCATGTTCGTACTCCAAGGGGGCGCACTATATCGCCGCAATATGTGACCTGATGGCGCTAAGCTCTTGCTCGTCGTTTCGAAACATCTGCGCTGCACCATACTGGAAGAATTTCATTATGCCCCCACCGCAGCACCTCTTGGTGTGTCCCGCACCTATGACAGCGCAGCGTGCGCCGACGTTTTTACTGGCCGGGTCTCTATCGCTCAGTTCACCATTTTGTGGCCGTATGTAAGCTGGGCCAGTGTCGAAAAAAAAAAACCATCCGTATTGCCATCAGGACACCTGCAGCCAATATCCATTCCAACGGACCCGTTGTTTTGTGTTGGTGTTGATTTGCGTGAACCCTTCCCGGTTTCTGCGTCGGGCAACAAATGGATCGCCGTAGCGACCGACCATGCTATGCGTTACGCCATTACCCACGCGATCCCTACTAGCTGCGCTACAGACGTCGCTGATCTCCTCCTCCCCGACGTGATACTGCAACATGGTGCCTTCGTGAACTACTCACAAATCGTGATCGCTGCTTCCTCTCCAGAGTGGTTGACGAGCTATTTCGTGAGTGCACTGTTCGCCACAAATTTACCACCACCTATCATCCTCAGACCGACGGCCTGACAAGAACACCTCAACCGTACGCTCACAGGTATGTTATCAATGCATGTCTCCGGCGACCATCGGGATTGGGACATTAACCTACCCTTTGTAACATTTGCCTATAACTCTTCTCATCATGATAGCGCTGGCTACTCTCCCTTTTATCTGTTCTTTGGCCGACACCCATTACTCCCCTTGTATACATTGCTACTCACTACTGACGCCCCGCACTAGTACTTACGCTCGTGATGCCATATCCCGCGATAAAAATGCTCGCCCCATTGTTCGCGACAGGCTTTTTGCCTGCCAAGGCTCCCAACAATCCCGTTATAACAGTCGCCATCGCGATGTGCACTGCGCCCCAGGCTCTCTCGTTCTGCTCTGGCTCCCATCACGCCGGGTGGGCTTGTGCGAAAAACGTCTACCACGCTACACATGCCCCTACCGTATCTTTAGCCGAGTAACCGACGTCACATACGAAATCGAACCTTTGAACCTGAAGTCTTCTGCACCACGAGCTTTCGACATGGTGCACGTGACACGACTCAAGCCGTATTATTCACACCCTTCTTCGTTTACCTAGAACTCAGCGGGACTATGCTTCTGCGGCGGGGGTGATGCTATGTGGTGTACCATGCTGGCATTCAGCAAGTGAAGAAAGAAGTGTCTGGGTGTGTGGACGAAGAAAACACAAAGTGTTGAGTTGGGCGACTAAGCGGTGCCCATCGATTTCAGAGTAGTGTTACCCATCGGTAAGTGATTTCCATCGTAACAATATTATGCAAAGCGACAGAGTTGCATATCGCAGCGCAAAACAACACTTCTATCTGTTCCAGCGTCCAACAACGAACAAGCAGCGTGGAAGCAAGAAGAAGAGCGTTTATTCGAGATGCATGCTGGTATTTATAGCCTACACGCGGCTGCATGGTAACGGTCAGAGCGCATGCGCGACTGATACATTACATCTTCATCGGTGTAAGCTTTAAAAGTCTGAGAGCACAATACGCGACACTTGTTGGAAATTCTGGTCGTAGTGATGACGATTGGGCTGTCTCTTTTGTCGGGTGGATCGCCTTGGCACAAATTGAGTGGGCTGTATTGTAGACTGCAACGCTTCCACGTTTTCTTGGGAAATGTCTTCGCTGCCAGAGTCATCTTCCGTTAAGTCGCTTCGGAATGGCTCACGGGTGGCTAGAAGATGTTGTCGGTTGCGTCGAAGCACTTTGTTGTCCTCTGTAAGGACGCGATTAGGACCTTGGTGCTACCAGGCCCATGACTCGAGCCTTGCAGTCCCATGCATTCCCTCGTACTCTTACAACTGCATCTTTTTTTAGTTCAGGCAGATTTTTCCCTTTTGAGGGCCTTTGCTGGCGTGGTTGGCGCCGGGACGTCTGTTGACTGGAGCATGACACGAAGTCTGGTAGCCGAGTGCGCAACTTTCTGCCTTGAAGAAGCTCTCCAGGGGACCGGCCTCCGGCTAGTGGAGTCGAGCGACAACCGAGAAGGCCCAACCAGAAGTCCTCGTTGAGTTCGCCAGTCTTCTTCATTATTCTCTTGACAATTTGGACTCCCTTCTTCGCGAGGCCATTGGACCGTGGGAATCGCGGACTGGACGTGACATGCTTGAAGTCGTATCTAGAGGCGAACAAAGCAAATTCATGTGATGAAAACTGAGGACCGTTGTCGGTGCAGACTTCCAACTTGAATCCTATACCGTGCAAAAATTGAGCTAAGCTTAGCAATGACAGTGCACGTTGTTGGGTAAGTAAGCTTTTCGACTTCAGGGAAGTTTGAAAACGCATCGAACACGCACAGGTAGGAGTTTCCGCCGTACATAAAGATGTCAACACCCACCCTGTAACAGGCATGGCCTGGGATCGGCCTAAGCAGCACTGGTTCGGTTTCTTGTTTGTAATCGTATTTTTGACAAACAGAACAGGTCTTCTTCACCATGGTTTCAATGTCTCTGCTAGAATACCAAGCGACGGGCTCTCGCTTTGCACTTATTTATGCCTAAGTGACCTTCATGTATACGACCCAGTATTACAGATCTCATATTCTTCGGAATGACGACCTTTGTCCCCTTCATAATAATACCCTTAACTTCTGATAACTCAGGACCAAAAGGTTTCATCGAGCTTTCAATTTCTTCTCCATTCCTTAGTTGCCGCAACACTGTTTGCAAGTCTGGGTCAGAGGCTGTCGCTTCTGCCAGTCGATCAAACATTTTCTTGCTCACCAGCTCTAAAGTCACGCTCACTGCATGAACGTCGACGTCTTCAGTGAAGTCATCACGTTCGCTTGGAACGGCTGGCGACGATCTTGAAAGCATATCGGCCAGGAACAGCTGTTTGCCTGGAACAAAGTGAAGAACGTAATCGTATCTTAGCAAGCGCAGGAAAAATCGTTGCAGTCTTGGTGGCATGTCACCAATGGCTTTCGAAGCAATTGCTATCAACGGTCTGTGGTCTGTTTCGATGGCGAACTTGCGGCCGTAAACGAAATGAAAAAATTTTTCACAGCCGAAAGTAATGGCCATTGCTTCTTTCTCGATTTGCGCGTATCTTTGTTCTGCCTCCTTCATTGTGCGTGATGCATAGGCGACCAGCCGCCAACTACCACCGTAGTTCTGAAGAAGGGCAGCACCAATCCCATTTTTCGAAGCATCAGCAGCGACCTTTGTCTCTTTAGCAGGATCGAAAATGGCTAGCATAGGAGTACCATTCAGTGCGTCACATACAGCTTGCCATTCCTTACAGTGGCTTGCAGACCATTCAAACAGGGCGTCTTTTTTAATGAGGCTTCGTAGAAGCGTCGTCCTTTCCGCTAGATGCGGTATATACTTTCCGAAGTAGTTCACTACCCCGAGCATTCTGTGAACGCCGGCTTTGTCCTTTGGCTTAGGCATTCACTTAATGATGCGATCAGTGCGGGGTTAGGTCTTATTCCGTCTTTGTTTATGATGTCACCCAAAAAGTCAATTTCCGTGACACAGATTTTGCATTTCGCCGCATTGAGCGTCAGGCCGGCCTTTTTGGCTTGTTGCAAGGCTGTGCGGAGGCGAGTATCGTGCTCTTCCCTTGTGCTCCCCCATATCAATATGTCATCGAAATAGATTCGGACCCCTGGAGCCTGGTCGAATATTTCATTCATAGTTCTCTGGAGAACCTCAGGCGCCGAAGCAATGCCGAAGGGAAGTCGCGAGAAACGGTAACGTCCGAAGGGTGTTCCGATTGTGCACACCTTTGATGTAGCTTCATCTAAGGGGATTTGGTGGAACCCCGAATGCGCGTCGATGCGAGAGAAAAAGGAGGCCCCGGCAATCTCTGCCTCAATGTCATCTCGCTTAGGCATTTGATAATGTTCTCGCTTTAGGCACTCGTTAATTCGTCTGGGGTCAACACATATGCGCAGTTTCCCACCCTTTTTTCTTGCTGCAACAAACGGACTCACCCAATCAGTGGGTTCGGTGACTTTGGCCACGATGCCAGCCCGATCCATCCGATCCAACTCTTCTCGCAGGGGCTCGAGCAACGCCAAGGGCACCCGTCGCACCGGCTGGACTACCGGTGTTGCATCCTCGCGCAGAACCATGTGGTAAGGGCGTGCTAGGCAGCCGATGCCCTGAAACAACTCGGGAAATTCCTTAACCCCTTGGTCAGTGCTGTTCATGTGCACAGTGTTCACAGAACGCGACAACAGACCTAACGCTTCACTTGCAGACAGTCCGAATATGGCCTGGTTGCCCTTTTTACAATGAAGAAGTCGAAGTACCCACTTTGGTTGTTCACAGCCACTTGGAGCGTAGCCACGCCGATGTGCTTTATTACGTCACCGGTGTATGAGCGGAGGACGTAGGGGCTTGCTCTTAAACCAGACTTCGCTTTGAGCCTTTGAAAAACGGAGTAAGGCAATAAATTCGCTTGCGAGCCTTGTCTACTTTCAGAGACACTACTTGGGAAGCCACTCTCGCGTGAATGACCAAATCAGCTCTGTTGCCTAAGCAGACGTCGAGTATTTCAAAACCTTCCTGCTCGCCGCATACTCCGCTTACTTTAGACACGTTTTTGCAACAAGCCGAAAAATGGTTAGCGACACGGCACCGGAAGCATAATTTGCCAAACGCTGGGCATCTGCCGCGTTCGTGGACACGGTTGCACTTGGAGCATTTGATCTGCCGGCGTGTTTTTATACGAGCAACTTCCTGTTCTCGTTGAGCCTCGTCCTGCTCTGAACATTCGGCACACTGTTCACAGGCTGAAAAGGTGCCTTGCTGGCGCGTTTCAATTCGTGCTACTTGCTTCTCCGCTTGAGCCCATGCATTGTTTTGTTCGGCGCATACCTCTTCAGCCTTGCAAATTTACTCCGCCCTCAGTAAAGTAAGGTCTTTAACTTTCAGCTTCTTTTCGCGCAATTTCGGATTATTTGTGCCAAAGGCAACCTGTTCCCTGACCATGGAGTCACTCAAGGTTACAAAATTGCAGCTTCGTACAAGTCTCTTTTAAGTCCCGTGAAAAGCGTTCGAAGGGTTCGCCCTCAGCTTGCGTTCTTGAACGAAAGACATAGCGTTCGTACACTTCGTTTTGCTGCTCTTTGCAGTATTCCTCGAACTTCTGTGTAACAGTTTGATAATCTTCCTTGCTTTCGTTCTCCGAAAACAAAAAGTTGTTGAATACCTCTAGGGCGTCTTCCCCGGCTACGGTGAGCAGCAGTGCGGTTTTGGCTCCTTCCGTTCGTGGTTCTTTCGTCGACTCAGTGGCCTGCAGGAACAGCTCGAACCGCTGCTTGAAGAAGCTCCAGTTTTTCGCGGTGCTACCGGACAGCACCAGCGGTTGCGGTGGGTTCACTAAATCCATCGTGTAGTGCACAGTGACACCACCGCTTCGATCAGCGCGTTACTGCATACGTGAACGCTGTCCCACTTCTGACACCATGTTCCAGCGTCCAACAACGAACAAGCAGCGTGGAAGCAAGAAGAAGAGCGTTTATTCGAGATGCATGCTGGTATTTATAGCCTACAAGCGGCTAAATGGTAACGGCCAGAACGCATGCGCGACTGATACATTACACTATCGTAAATAAGAGTTGTGAAATAGGGTACAATTCACAATAGGTGCCAAACTACATAGACAATAAGCAGGAAATAAATAACACAGGGGAGACCTGGCGTAACGTTTTCTAAATAGGCATCGCTGGCATGGCCGTTCCGCGACCGGAAGCTGCAATATCTCTGCTTCTTCACCTTTAGGCTCCGCAGTTGCTCTATCCACGACGCTAATGTACCTCTTCGGCTACTTTCGAGCGCAATTAGATGACATAATTTACGAAGCTCCGGGGGAAGTCGAAACTTTTCGCGTAAGCAGCGCTAGCAAGGCCTTTGTTCGTCCGTGGAGAGCTGCAGCGAACATTTATTGGCTGGGCATCGTGTCGAGCTGCTGCGTCCGGGCTGTAAGTCGCGTACGCTGCTCCAGGAGTCGGGCATCACTTTCCACGAGTGAGTATTTCGTCTGTGTTTACCCAAAGCAAAAGTAAAAAGCCTTCTTTTTTAAAGGTTTCACAGAACCACCATGGTTACGCCATGACCTTCCAAATATTGTTTACAAGCTTTTGCAATACCTCTTTCTAGGTCAGCTTCAATGTCTGTTCGTCACAAGAAAATGATTTTCCAGGTATCGGACATCATTGGGGTAAAATACCATGCTGATGAAGGTAATATTGCAAATTGCATTTATTTAAGCAATATACGCCTAAGAATATGGCAACATATTCTACAAACTATAATATTTGCAGGTAAGGACGCCTCAGCAACCCTTTCAAACTCCATTCTCTGTTAGGACATCAAAAAAGAGAACGTTAGTCGTAGTAATTTTGCCAGAGATAAAAGTGCGAGAACGAGAGTTAGGCAGAAAGAAAAGATTAACCTAGAAACAATATTTAAAAGCAATATTTCATGCGTGTTTTTGTGTTTGTGGCCAATTTCTGGCATGCGCTTATTACTATAATCCAGTGACACTGCATAATAAGGCATTGTGAGTGACAGTTTCTAATTTGAGTTTGCACCCATCATTCTGGCTAATGCATCTAACATATGTGTACACTAAGTTTGATAAAGAAACAAAAGAATGTTTGACTTTGTGAGTGTTATCCAAATCAAGCTGAGGTAGCTGCAGCAATATCTTCTGGTTTGAACTATGGTGCAATAAATAGAAGAGTTGGTGAGCCCCAAATAATTGGTGGTATGTAAACAAGAGTTCAAACTTGCACATTGCCATTGCTGAAGATAAGGTGCATGTGGCTGCACTCCTGCAGTTGTCAAAAGAGAATAAATTCAGTTACACTTGATAGGACTACACGAGCACGTGCAAATATATTTGCTGAAGAGAATTCAAGGATGCAAAAAAAATATGAGGCTGCAGCAGTGTAGGTGCAGATTGCCGAAGCAGAATGCCGAGCTGAAGGCAGTTCTACCAACACTAATGCGGACGAACCTCCTGCTGAAGGAACAGGCAGCCATGCTCGACACTCCTGGTGCAGTCAATTAGCAGCTCCTTAAAAGGCTGACATCTAAGTGATCTGGAAAAAAACGTACCTAGGCAGTTTTCTGCGGATCTCAGTGCATGGACACTTACTCTAAATTTGTATTCTTCACGAACATATAATTACGTAAGGTAAGTCTTTAACACCTGCTTGCCTCACCCAAGAACACTACGGAAATGGCCCTAAAGAGCACAAGGCAATCCTGGGTTTTCCACCGAGGCATTTAAGACGCTAAAGTAAAATGTGATGCCGAGCCGAGGCTATTGTGTCGTGTGCAGTCTGATGGCTGATGAGATGCCAGTGAGGCAGCTGGTCCAATGGCACAGGAGTCATTTCGAAGGACTTGCCGACCTCGCACAGATGTTGATGGCGATTGCCTGCATTAGGCAAAGTCAGCTTTTGTTCTCATAGCAGTGCCCATCAGTGGAGGATCGAGGCTGCCTCTAGAGTACATTTTTGTCAATGAATTTGTCGGTGAGGAGCGTGAAAATTTAGTCACATAATAACTTGCTTGCTCATGGTGCTGGGGAAATACCTGTAGCTCTTACACATGCCGACGCACTAGTTAATTTGTCCTTGCTGCAAGAGCTTGGGTGTAGCGTCAGGAATGTGGAAGATTTGAAAACAACATTCCCTCATCCTGCCCCATAAGTACCGGCGGCTGCGTTTCTAGATTTTTGTCAGACGTTAAAACTTGTGCGCAATGCTTTAGCATATAAAAAATTTCATTCAATTTAATAGAAACACAGTAGCATAGTTAACACCAAGGACAGTTGCACAATTTGCAGCAAAAAGGAAGGCTCCATTTGGCAAACAAATTGCGCACAGCCCATATTGCATGGCACAGGCAGCCAATGAGAGTTAGACTTCAAGCGCAGATTAAGTGTATTTCTGGAGCAACAGTACTTGCTGAATGCCGAGAACTGAAACTAGAAGTTTTTGCTTTCTCCAAGCCTACCGAAAATTTCTGACCTGCGAAAACAACGCACCTGATGCACTAAATGAAAGGTGCGTGCATCAAAATAAGTTCAAAGAACAATAAATGAGAAAAATGTGAACAGTATTGACGCCATATTAAAGATATACGTGTTTCCTGCTCACAAAATTTCGGCACGAAACGCGTATATCTGAAACATTTTGCCACTGGAAGCAGTTAGATATGAGCTAATTTTAATTTTTATAGGCGCACACTAAGTTTCTAGCCATTTCGCGAACAGGCAGTTTTAAAATTTTCATGCATGCATTAGTATGTGCTTGTTGATCAAACCGAAACAATGTTCCTCAAAACAATATTAGTTCATATTTTTTTCCTTTCCAAATTCCCTTTCGCGAACAAGATACGTATACGCGTGCGCACTAGCCGTAGCTGGAATATGCTCCATTGTGGTTCACAGCCCGCTTGTCCTAGAATATGCTGCTCGCTTACTGCTGATTTAATATGTATGCGTAAGCATGAACTGCACTCAGATTCGCTAAAACTTTGGGTACAAATCGGAAGCGCAGAGCGGTGAACCATTGCCAGAGGATACGGCCCTGCGGGTGCTTGCTGTTGAAGCTTCTGAGAAAGTGAGCGAGCTGATAGCATTAAAGCTCGCTGTTCCGCGCCAATCATTCGCCGTTCATTGTACAATTTCAATTCGGAGAAATACGATATCGCACGTGCACGCGTGCCATCTGTGTGATGATGCTCTACGCTTCATACTTGCGACATGAAGCGGCAGCTGTGCTGAAAACCGCTTCCCGTCTGTGTTGTTTTGCAGAAACTACAGTGAGTAACTGATCTAAGGAAGACTCGGCGAATCATCGCGCCACGTGGAAACGATTGGCACTATTGTAAGCGATCGCGGCGCGTCGTAAAGCTCTCTTTCCTATGAACATTATGCAGCTCGTAGAACAGATTAACTGCGTGCGTAATTTCATGAGACACGTACGGTTTCGACACACGCAGCCAAAACCCACCATCTAAGGTAATACCACGGCCATCACTACCGACTAAAGAAGCCGATACTTCCGCGCCTGTTTCGCTTGGACCTTCCGCTCGGTTCTTAGCAACGCTGTTGCTAGTGACTGTGATTTTCATAGCAACAATACCGTTGCTAATGCCCCGATTTGGCTAAGCCTAAAATTTGACGTCACTTACGGCACATCGTTCCTAATGCATTTGGAATAGCAAGGGGCGCTCCTTAGTTGTTATTTTCCTCCATGATCGACATCAGGCAGATAAAACCTGCTGAATATATAGTTAGATAGTTTCTAGCCGTGTGGCGGTTCTTGATTGGACCTAAATAAATAATTAGTCCCTTATACCTCAATAAACCACACTTAAAATAACTAATTGAGGAATTGTTTATGGCAGCGCTGATTTCTCTTTCTTGAGTTTTCTGTATAGGGCTCCCAACTTCAAGTTTCTAGGCGCGAGGCGAAATTTCCAGAAACCCGGCGGCAGCGGAGTGGCCAAGGAAGGCGCGGCAACACGTTGAGCAGTACCGACACATACATCGCTTGTAATATTAACTGTTCCGTATGATAACTCTCCCCTTGTCTTTGCGAAAAGCAGGAAGGCAGTACTGTTGTGCTGTGCCTGTCACGACAGTCAGCGTAACACAGAGAACCGGGATCCGCCGGTGAGATTCTACAGCTTCTCGGGCAAGTGGTATGAGAAGAAAAGCAGCGAACTTTTGATATCTGTGGTCCACACTATTAATAAGTGCCTCTTTTGCTGTAATGTCAGTTTAATTTGCATCGCTTAACAGTACTAGTATTGGCAGTGGTTGGACGGCAAACTGATTCGAAGGCTGGATTTATAAAACGAAAGCGTGCATGCTCTACCTGAAACCTACCTACTCGCTACTTTTCACGCGTCCGAAGACAGCTCGCTTTACTGGATATGTTAACTAAATTTGATAGGGCTGCACGCAATTAGCAGGCAAAAATAATAGCTAAATTGGTTTTACGCATTCTGGATTAGCAGCACTAGAATGCGAGAAACAGATTGACAAGTGGCACGCTTCCGGCGCTCGTTTGCATCGCTTCTTGTTTCTAGTGTTTTCATTGGGATTTCCAACTCCCTAAGGCATTGGCAAATATATTGACAAGTATAACTCGTTTACACCACGCCAGGTCAGATTCGGCAAATGTAGATTAATTTAACTAGCTCTTTTATAGCAAAAAGAACATATTTCTTCAGTTTGAAAACAGGGCTTTCGTAATAAGACTATTTTCAAATGTTTCAAAGGCATTTGACTTAATTCATGAGTTAGTTGCTTTAAACAAGTTGTGTTACTCCGGAATTTGTGGCAAGCCTTCAAATCTAATAAAAGCTTACTTCACTGAAGGAAAACAAGCAGTCAGGCTAAATCATCTACCATCAACGTAAAACTGTTTTTTTTTATAGCGTCATACAGGGCAGCATACTAGGCACACTTCTTTTTTTATTATATACCCTAATGATAATGTAAATATTAACAGCGATATCAAATTTATTATATATGCTGCCTAGCATGAGAATTTTTTTCTCGAGAGAACACATATCTGAGTTAGTCAGATGATGCTGGGAATTAGCCAAACACTAAAGATAAGTGCATGAATGAAAAGAAAACATAAGGAGTGATATTTGGTTCGTAAAACATTGTACTTTCTACTCATTATTTTATTCCATTTAAATCTAGACTGAAAAACAGCATTTGAGCATTTTCGTTGCGTTGAGGTAACCTTTTCTTCGACTATGTCATGGGAACGTCTATTAATCAATTTTGTCAAACAAATGGCTACAGTAGCTCGCTTTAAAGGGACACTAAAGACAGCCAAAGATGGTATGAAAATCTAATGAACTACATTTGGTGACACTGTCGCCGCATATCCAGCAGCAAAAGATCGAATAATTGCTGAGATATTGCGATAAGTAGTTGAGGTTTTTTCTTGTTCCCGCCGGTCGAATTCAAACTGTGGCTTCCAACTACGTAGTTGGCGTTGAGTGACGCACACTATGACGTAAGCGGAGACTCCGTGATAGCTAGCGAGCCGGCGCGGCCCGTGGCGTCGCATCCCTAAAGGGCCAACTTGGCAACAGCGTACTCGCAATGATGGCCTCAGCCGAAATAAATAACACGAGCTCCTTAACGCTACCGCGTTAAAACGATGAAGAGAGTAATTTACCGAGCGATGGGCCCATACAGGAAGAAAAAAAAAACATAGAGCGCTTGTAATGCACAATACTTTAC
>JAJIZL010031523.1:0-36053 GCA_023969395.1 Amblyomma maculatum | reverse complement strand
AACATAGAGCGCTTGTAATGCACAATACTTTACATGTTTCTCAAGCTCTTGCGCTCCTTCTTGCACTGTGTATAAGCAAATCGAGCCCTCGGTCATCGCAACGCTTCCTGACATGTTTACATACAAATAAGATTTAGTTACCAGCAAAATAGTGTCCTCGCTGCTGCGCTTGTCAGTTTTGAAGCTTCGTCGCACTTTTTTCCTTCAAGGTTTGTGCTACAGCTCCGTGTTCAGCGAAAATTACCTCCACGGTAGCAGAACAGGACCGAAGTGCCGGCGCCACTACATTTGCCAGCGCTGTGAAATTCCACATGTTAAAATGGATCCAGTGTACAATATAGTGCGCATATGCATCCAGAACATTAGTTGCAAGACGTGAGAGCAGGCAGCATGCGCCGATGATGAAGTTGTAATTTTTAAACCGGCAGCAGAAACACTTTATTGTAAATGGGGCCATGACATAAAAATTAGAAATATTTCCAAGGTTCTTGTGGCGCGGCGTAGCCGAGCGGTTAGCGCCGAACGTTACGGAGCAAGCAGTAGCGAGTTGGAATCTTACCGCTTCTGGTCATTTTCTTTTTTTTTACAAATTGAATTTTTTTTTAACCTTTTGTAATGTATTTCTGGTGCTTCGTTATTTTTAGTTTTTACTTTTTACCCGAGGCCCTTTTTTTTTGCCGGGCGACGAGCGCAATATATCGACGCTCTCCTTGGTATGAGCGGCAAGTATGCCCCTTTTGTTTACGACGCCTGCAAATAGCACATTGAAGGTCTTGTTGACGCAGTATATGTTGGTCAGATGTGCCATGATTTAGTGAACAATTCAATGATAATGCGTTTTTCCTTCGGTACTTAGCATATGTATGCTTTTCGTGGCGTACGTAGCTGCAGTTAAGCGGTCAGGTCGCAGTCGAAGCGGCAACGGCGGCGATATGTTGGCGCAGAAGTGTGAACGAAGGAGTGTGTCGGCGGTAGCGGATTTCGCTCGCTCGTGCCTCCGAATGCTCAAATGGGAACCATCAAGGCGCATCTGCTGCTCCAAGCTCGTAATTCAGGCGCTGCAGGTTCAAACAATCCGAGTGCGCACGAAATGCCCGAGCCGAAACATAACCAAAACTGAAGTGGGCGCCTGTGGCGCCTCCAAGTATATTTTTGTATTTGCCTTGCAACGTTTACGTTGTCTTTTCGCCGTCGTTTACGTATGATAAAAGCGTGTTATCATGTTTGAGAAAAAACGTAGTACAGCATTCAAACATACAACGTAATTCGCATTTGTCAGCCTCCGGGATCCCTAGCGCGTCACGTGATTTGTAGTTGCGAGCCTCGGCTGTTTGGCTGTGGTGGCGATACCTGTACTTCTGTTATTCTTCTTTACTACCTTATAACAGCTCTGTTTTAAGTAAGAGTGGTCTTTTTGTAATCAGGAACTGGCATTCTATCGATGCAAACCCACTTCCTTTCTCTCTTTAGTGTCCCTTTAAAGTCACTAAACTGCTTCGTTCTAATATACTTTTCATTCTCATCCAAATTGCTACCACCGTGTTTGGGAAATGCAACACATTCTTGTCTGCTTAAAATTAACACCTTACAAAAGGGGTCTTCGCTACGCTTTTAATGTCAATTATAGGTTATACAGCAAAAGACTCTTGAGGCCGATGTAATCCCAATCTTTCAGTTGTATCGATAGCAATTAAGTATTCGTTTTGAAGTTGTGGGGCCCAGCAGCCCATTTTATTGTTTAGAACCGCGCATTTTTTCCTGTTAGCGCTTTTTCATCTTTCCACGCATCATCGAGCTGGCAGTCGTGGGGGCGGAATGTTATCGACTGGGAAACGAAGGCAGACAACAGCGTCGAAAGCAAGGCTCGAGGATTTTTTGCCCGGCGAGAAAGACGAGCGGGGGGTGGCCATAATGCGTCAAGGGGCCAGCAAAATGTGCACGGACGACAGTACAAGATTTGCGAAAAGACGGATGCTGAGCCGGCAGGAATGGCTTAGGCGTATTTGCGTGAGTCGCTGCCAGGCGAGGAGCTATGTTTCTTATGCCGCCGTTCGCGCTTTGGCACTATTGCTCACCCTATTCGCTGCGCAGTGCGTTTTGTCTCGCCGCGGTAAAGCCTTGACCCTCGGTATGCTTCATCCTTGGTGTTCTATTGTTATTTACATGTTCCCCCCATGATTGGCAATCATGGGCTATCAATGGGCAATAATGACCTTGCGTATTGAATTGCTTGCCAACATTTCAAACACAGTGATATATCATGGCCATTAGGCAGCCATTGGCAATGTCTTGCCCATAATTCGCGAATCATGGTATACATTGGTGAATATTTCCTGCCAGTATATATGGCTTCTCGATATTGAAGGCAGCTTGTCATTCATTGATAAATGTCATACCGCCAGCCTTAGTGGCTTGTCAACATTGTATGCATATTCAGTTTCAGTGACCGATGTTGCCCAACAAGTGGTGGCCACTGGCCTGCATTGAACATATCATGGCATGCATTGGTATATATTGTCTAGCCAGTATTGGCGGGTTGGTAACATCGAATATATCTCGGCATATATTCTCCTTGCCAATCGTGATACCATCCCAACATTATGTATATCTGCAGATAAAATGGTTGATGATGGCATACAATGATAAATATTGTCCCGCCAGTATAGCTGGCTTGTCGGCATTTAATATATCTTGGCATATATCGGTTTAAAGTTATCCCATCGGTCTTAGTGGCTTCTCAGCAATGTATACTTATTGGTTCCAGTGGGCAATATTGTCCAACGAGCGGTGGCGACTGGCCATTATTACACCTATCATGGCATACATTGGTGAATATTGCAAAGCCAGAATTAAATGCTTATCAGCATCGAATGTATCTTGGCATGCATCGGACAATATCCTCACACCAGTCGTCTTGGCTTCCCAGCATTGTATATCTTCAATTACAGGGTCGAAGTTGCCTGACGAAGTGTAATGTCTTGCCAAAATTCCATAAATCTTCACATAGGTTAATAAATATTCTCTTGCCATCATTGATATTCTGTCAACTCGAAATATTTACTGCTATACAATGGTCAATACTGTACTACTAGTTGAGATGGTTGCTGAATATTGCATCCATCATGGGTTATAGTGGTCGATATTTTATGGGCAGCTGCCATGGCTTGTCAACATTGCACGCATCGCTGTATGCACTGATTGACGTGATCCTCTTAGTTTAGCTGGCTTACCTACATTGAATACGTTTTGGCATACAGTGGTCGATGTGGCCCCGCCAGCTTTCGACATTTTACAGCAATGAATATGACTGGGTTATAGCGGTCGATATTGTCCACTGAGTTTTGACGGCTGGAAAAACATTGCACATAACATGACATGTGTTGGCCGGAATTGGCTTGCAGATGTTAACAATCAATTTTCAACCTGTATATCCTGATATAAATTTAACGTCCCGAACAATACTGCCGCGCCCTTCGGGATGCATTTCAAGTATGTTTTATACATCGTCAATGATATATAACAGTAGTAGAGAACATTTATTCAAGAAAAAATGCTTAGGCGGTAAGGGCACGGTTGGTATAGGGTCATCCCCCATTGCTCCGGTGACTTAACCCCTGCCAGAGTAAGGCTTCATTTTCTTGACAAACACATGCCATGAGATAGAGGCAGATTCTTTAGCCAAAACATTTAGAAAGCCCCGAAATGAATGATTGGATGGCACTACGCATGCAAGCAGAGCATGCTTTGTGCAATGTTGCCGTCGAGTCGGAGGCGTTCCTTATGCCATCTACGAAGCGCTTAGAAATGCCCGACTGTTGCGCTGTTCTCAACTGTGAAGTTTAGTACACAGGTAGAATGCGCAGCAGTTACAGGCCCTACCATTCCTACAGAGGTAGAACGCGCAGCAGTTACAGGCCCTACCATTCCTGCTATACGTCTTCAGCGTGATGCGTGAGGCCACTCATATGTCAAAATTTTAAGAATACTTCGTCTCCCTCCTCGATAAAATAGCAACAAAACAGGCGCACAATTTTTTTAAGCTAACAACGGTCGCTGCCTATGTATTGAAACACTATACGGCGCAGTATACAAGCATATACACTTCTGCAATTTGCAGTAGGCCAGTACTACGTAGCACCTTCAAAACCATATACACTTTAATCTGTCAGCCCGGCTTAATTTGTTGCGATGAAGTTTTACATTCTCATCCTGAAAACGTTTGTCCAAAACTGGAAATAGACACATAAAGGCTATATTTATGCACTATGTCATTTGTGTGGAAAAAGACAAGATCAAATCCTAGAAAACAGAGGTCGAAGAGATTGTGCCAGTAAAGGCAAATGCTGCACCGTTTCGTCAAGTAGGCTAGCTGACTCCTCAACGAGGCGCCAACACCGACTGCATGTATTCCGCCGTAGGTGGCCTTGTAACCAAAGACGGGCTAGCTGCAGCATATTTTGTGTTGTAATTTACATCAGTCATAAACTTGCGTTTGATTTCTATATGCCAGCCTGCTCTGCTTGGAGTGCTTCAGCAAGGGACGAATGATGAACAAACCCTATAGGCTGTTGATGCAGCATAGCTCATAGTCAAAAGGAAGATCCTCCAGATAAAAAAATTAACGCATTATTTTCTATACGTGCTCACCTTCACCTGGTCGAGAAAAGAATCTAGCTTTCTCAGATGTTCTGGAATGAAGTGTATTTAAATGAAACTGCATTGCACGCTGCCCAACGTTTTACTGGAAGTTGTGTACCTGTTGCGCAGCTGTTAACTAGTTCGGAATTAACATTTCCTGACAGACGTAAAAGAGAAAATATTGAAGGTGTTTGAAGCATAGCGACCCGATAATTGGAGGCAAGAAATCAGTGTCAATAAATGTTTTTGTTTTACAGAAATAAAAAAAACATGAACACGTGCTCGCCACCAAAATATCTCTCACAAAATTACTGTTGCGTGGTCATGCTGCTCTTCAAGGCAATATTTGTCTGAAAGCTGTATAAACGTGTGTATAACTCTGATGCCCTGCCTTTGAATATTTTTGCAATGTCGGCTTAACATCACGCATTTAAATGTTTGTTCCTATGCAGTATTCTGGGAAGATTTTTCATGACTTTTAGAAATATTATCAAAACACTTTGCAACCAGACCAAGGTTATTTGAATCTAGAAATTAAGTTCGTTCGCTCTAACAGTTTTGAAACAACAAAAACAAAAAAACGTACCTACCTTGTTTCTAGCAGTGTTAGACAGGCGGCTATTTGCGACGCAGCGGCGCCAGCTTTCGCCGTGGCAGTGTACGCCTTTTTCGTTCCCAAGCCTGAGCCGTGTCCAGTGAACCCAGGCAGAACTCCAACCTGCGGTGTTATATGAAACTACTTGGACAGCGCTGCCGCGCTTGCAAGACTGGCGTCGGCGCGCTCTCTCTCTTCACGCTGCCCTCTTCTCACACCAGCGCAGGTGTGCGCCTCGCTGGTTGTCTGCTGCGGCTCCGCTCGCACTCGGAGAATAAACAGTAGAACCTCCACGACATGCCTCGTCCTGTCTCGCGGAACAGTCTGCAGCTGTGTGTGAGTAACACTGACGTTTTGTTTTAAGATATACGTTCGTAATGGAGCAAGATTTTGGGAGAATATGTTGCTTTATTTGATTCCCATGTAGCTCCACTTCCCTGCAGGAGCAAAGACTCGGGATCACTGCCAATTTCCTCTTCGGTTGACTCTGCATGCAAGGCTGTGCTGGACGACCGGAAACCGGTGGATTATCGTGGCAGTAGACCATCTTACTCGTTACACTGAAACATCACCGTTACCCTCCGCCACTGCAAGAGACGTTGCTTTGTTCCTTCTCAACAAATTGATTCTTCGCCACGGGACTCCGAAGGAACTGCTGAGTGACCGCGGACGCGTTTTCTTGTCCGACGCTCTTGAGGTCCTACTGAAAGAATTGCAAATATTGTATTGCAATATTTGCAATTGCAATACAATATTGCAAATTGCAAATAGAGTTGAAGATTCTGATAGGTCGCGGTGCATCCATGAGTGCTTGGAAGTGTTAGAGCACACAAAAGAAGGATTAAAGGGGAAATAGTGCCCTATTAACTATATTGCAAAATGGATGGCCTCAAGAGACCTCAGAGTTATACTATCCGATAAAGAAGGGTATTTTACTATTTGTTCTGAGAATCAGTTTCAAGAAAAAGCCGAGGCTGCTGTTGAGAAGAATTTCAAAAGGTTTCCTATGAAAGCGACCATGATAAAAGAGAGGGCTATGGCTCTACTAGATGATCTTTGGCTTGAACGGATACGTGAGCAGGTGAAACAATGCAAGCAATTACATTTGGAAGTATTCTTTTCGGAAAAAACCCATAAACGAGATGTTCCGTTCAGTGCCATCGTATCTGAAAAGAGCACATGGCAGCACCTGGTGTCTAAATATTTGCAGAAACACCTTTCCTCGTTGACTTTATCAGACCCTCTAAGGCTACCTAACTCTGAAGCCCTTGTTGTATTCCTCAAAGAACACAACCCAAGAAAATGTGTCGGCTTCAGCATGGATGTCAAGGATTTGTATTATAACCTCCCCCATGACTGCCTCCTTAAGCGTGTAGAAATGTGCATTACAAAAGACAATAAAGAATGTGACTTCATTGACGCCTCAGGTGTAAGTGTTGAAAGTTTCCTTGAACTTTTGAGGTTCTACCTGGAATCCACCTTCATAGGCTGGAAGAACAAGCTGTATACGCAGAAGGCTGGAGTATGCATTGGGTCGAGTGTTGCACCGGTCTTGAGTGACATCTTCTTAATGTACGTGGACAGACACCTGAAGGATAACTTGGAGGGCTTACATTATTCACCTTCAGGTATGTGGACGACTTTTTAGTATTCACAGACCGTGAAGGATTCAATCAACGAATGAAGGACATTATGGATGTTTTTACTGAGTGTGGATCCGGGCTGGAATTTACTGTTGAAGAACCAGTGGACGATCGGTTACAGTATTTAGATATATTGATTCAATTCGGTGATGATCATGTTTGCTGGGAATACAACCCGAGATCGATGAAGCCGTTGCTAGGCTCCAATTCGGGACATTCCAAATTAGTGAAGAATGGGGTGATCAACACATGCTTATTAAATGCGTTGAAGAAATCTTGTTACCACGGCATGGGCAAGAGTTTTGAAAGACAAGTGACGAGAATTGCTAAGGCCGGTTATCGGGAGTCAGTTATTATTGAGGCCAGTTGCCGGGTACTGAAGAGCCTTAAAAGAACGCACAGACTGAAATCCCTGTCCAGCATGGGTGAGAGGAAGAGGAAGGTTGCAATGGTACCGTATGTGCACAGAATTTCGCATGGCCTCAAAAATCTAGGCAAGAGGTATAATGTTGACGTCGCATTGACCGCCCCACTCAAGATGAAGAGGATCTGCCCGGCTATTCAAAGGGAAAGAGAAGCGAAGAAGCAAGAATGTGGGGTGAAATATAGAAACCCATATGTTGGATGCAAGACAGGTGTTGTGTATAGGCTTCCACTCTCTTGTGGAGCAAGTTATATAGGACAAACAGGACGGTGTATTAATAAGAGACTACAGGAACACTGGAACAACTTGGGAAGTGGAAAGGACAAAACGTTTCTGGTATCCCATTGCCAGTCATGTGAAATAATGAAGGAGAAGAAGAAGTGCACTCCTAAGTTTTGCAGTGTTAAGATTTTATATCGCCACAAAGAGAAGATAACGAGAGAGATAGTGGAATCGTATTTTATTTCAACGGACAATAAATGTGGCAGCAAGACTTCTCTTGCTCTTTCAAGCAAAGAGGTGTCTTTTTTAAGTGATTTTTAAAGTAATTTTTATGCAGCAGGTGAACCCAGGGGTTGTTTCACGCGACTGTTTCGTTTTCTTCATGTTTGTTTTTCCGGGCCTTGGAGTAAAGGGCTTAGGCTTAGTTGTGAGTCAGCGCTTGTACTGTGGCTTTCTTGTATCTTGTCCCTTGTCTTCGTGTTCGCGCTGTTTATATTAATAATGATTAAGTACCAACTCGTTCAACAAAATATCTTGGTAATTCATCGCACCGCCACTTCTTACCACCCTCAGACGAATGGCCTGACAGAACGCTTCAACCGTACTCTGAGGGACATGTTGGCCATGTAGGTCAACGAGGCTCATTCCAACTGGGACCAGGTTCTTCCCTTCGTAACCTACGCGTACAACACTGCGATACAGACAACCACTGGATTCTCTCCCTTCTTCCTTCTATACGGGCGCGAGCCAACCTGCACAGTGGATGCGCTTTTTCCCTATCGCCTTGATATTTCTGAATCGACGCCACTCTCGGACGCCGCCCAGTACGCAGAAGAATGCCGTCAGCTCGCTCGTTCGCTTACAAAGGAAAACCAGTGGCAACAAAAACACCATCGTGACACTGGCGAGGCGCCTTCATATGCACCCAACTCCCTGGTGTGGCTCTGGGTTCCTACCGCAACCACCGGCCTTTCAAAGAAGCTTCTTCCTCGGTATCACGGTCCGTATCGAGTCCTTCAAAAAGCATCTCCTGTCAACTACATAGTTGAGCCTGTTACGCCCTCTGAGGACTTGCGTCGCCTTGGACGCGAAACAGTTCATGTGAACCGAATCAAGGCCTACAACGATCCGTCTGTTTTTTCGGCTCCATAAGTCGCCAGAATGGCTCCTTCTCTACCCGGGGGGGGGGGGAATGCAGTGTGGTAATCTTCGTTTTCATAGCCACTGCCATGCGTCGCGTGCTGGCACACTCGAGGACGAAGAAGTTGGTTGCTGCCTTGTTGATTCGCCACGCCTGAAGCTCCACAGCGAGTTCCTCCTGAGCGGCTAGATCCACCTGGGTTTACCGAATAAACACAACCCTACAATGTTTTATACAGAGCGCCGTATTAACTGGAAATTATTCATTTTGTCAGTCTGTCACGAAATCGGCGCCCATTTTCAGCAAGCCGGTACAGCGCTAGGCGCGCGCGGCGTCGCGTGGAAGGCATGGAGAGAAAAAGCCCCCTTTCCCGCGCGGGGGAGCGCGTAGCTTTGTACGCGTTGCCGTCACCCTCTTTCCCATTGCCCGGGGGGGACGGTGGTTCATCGGACTGGAATCAGCCAGGCCTTTCGAGAAAGTTCTATGGGACCTGGCCAATGACAACGCGCGGCTCGACTGGAGGAGAAGAGGGAGCTATAACCAGCGAAGTTATGTGTGTGTGCGCGCTAGCTTTGACGCGTGCTAACAAACAGACGCGGCGCGTCCTATTTAAAGAGGCCGTGCGGGCCTCGCGCCGTACCGGCTTGATGAAAATGGGCGCCGATTTCGTGACACATTCATTGGCACCTGATAATGAAGATTAACAGAATGTGCTTATCTGCTGTTTATGTAAGCCGAGAGTAAGAAAACCTTTTGCTTCAACGCTGTTGCACCAAGCAGAAAACATGAATTCTTCATGAATTCAAATTTCAACGCACTGACTTGGACAAACTAATTTTGTAACAGCGGCCAATTTTACTTTTCATGAACAGTTTGCCCAACCTGTACTAAAAAAGAACAACTCTACATGATATTGTCTCTTATTTTTGTTTTCGCTTGCAGATGTTTGTAGAAAAGGAAGATGGTGACATGCAAACTGCTCGAGCATACATAGGCAAGGGCTGCTGAAAGCTGCTGTTCTTAGAACCGAGAGCAAAAGGCGCATGTTAGAGATGCTGGCTTGGCAGACACCTGAAACTGCCTTTAATGCGGCGTCTTCCTACTGCCTAGGATCTGCCGACACCTTGTCAGTGGACCTAACCAGAGATCAAGTCCTGGAAGTCTGAAACAATTCTTCCTGTAGTTTTTTTTCACTATGTACCATATGCGTACCTAATAAATATCCATGTAACGAACAATTCTGGCGTTTTTGTGTGAATGCATGTATAATTTTAGGATGCTGTATGTATATTATTAGCTGCATGTAAAATACCTGCACCAAAACAAACTCTGCCCCAAACTCTGCCAAAACAAAGCTGCCTCTGCCCCGTAACACCCATCAAATAAAAAACTAGTCACTAAATACAACATTAAACAATAATGGGATTGCCTGGATGTCAATGATGCAAAGCCAGTGGACAAGCTTGGGTGGGCGATGTTGGGCAGCTGATGAGCCTAGCTGGAGAGTAGTTATTAAAAGCCAGTGAGAATGGCTGAAAGTGCATTATATAGGAGCCAGTGGGTATGCTTGGATGGAAGATATTGGTTAGCCTTTGAGTGAGGCTGCACGTCAATAAATAACCTATTCTGCCATTGGTGGCCATTGTAGGAAAGTCAGTCTAGTAGATTGAATTAAATCTTGGCACGGGTAGCGCCCCCATGAAACACCATAATTGGTCCCAATATTGGGGCCGGCTTCCCCCAATATTGGGCTGATGGCGATCGATTGACGCCATGCTACCTGGGTAGGCGCTTTTGTCACTGGCTTGGTGAAGAAAACAAAAGGAAAGCAACAAGCACTTCAAGAAACTCAATGTAGAAGCGAGTGGTTCCACCCAGAGTACTCTTCACTGCCCCCTTACACTCGGATACTGCCTCTGGCAACTTTAAACACAGAAGACTGTTTTTTTTGTTAGAGGTTGTAGCTTCCTCTAACCTCTTAAAAGTTAGATTCTCAGTGGAATACCTAAGCGCTGTAACTCACAAGCAACTGCATACGGACCTGCTTGATGTAGTGATGCCAGTGGTATTGTATCGACCATCACACTGTGGAGGGGAATGTAATGATGTCTTAAAAAAGGTTAGAAATGCCAGTATGGTCGTCAGCAGAACGTTTTTTCTTCCTTTTACACTGTTGTCCGTTGGCTGTTAAACTGTGGTTGCGGGCAAAAGGTGTCTGTGCAGTGGTCGGAAACCGTAGACCATATTTTTCTTGACTGCTGGGATGCCGTCGTTCTGTGAGATATCGTGCAGAGGACTTTAAAAAGGACATGCCAATTACACCATATCATATACGGTTCTTGCCAGTCCTTAAATCCGGAGTGTGCCATATGACTTATTCATGTTGCTTTGCCTCCACTGCCTATGCAAAACGAGAATGGCTGTGAGACACGCGGACGTGGATGCTCGCTCCGCGAGTGAGTATTTCATTCAAAGTGTCAGCACCCTGACCGCCATCTATAATGCCCAAAGTGAGAAACCTGAATGAATGCCAATTTTGAGTGAACTAGCTAACTTAAAGCGTTTTTGACACTTTGTGAACCCTTATTTTTGCTAGAGCTCTTCGTGGTATCATACGTTACCTTTTGTCCTGCTGAAAATTTCATTGTTAAGAATAAAATAAAAGTGGAGTAGTGTTTTTGTTTTTCTTTCTCAAATTGGCAAACCACCCGTTTCTAATAGCTGTGCTCATTAGACGTCTTAGTCCGCATTTGCCTCCTTTATTCTCATCGACTGGGAAGGCTCGTCATTGGCCTTTATGGGGATTACTTAAGGAGGTTGCTGACAATTTCAATTTTGTCACTGTGCGTTTCTCTGTAGATTAACCTGTATGGTATCTCGAGAAATAAGATGACTCAGGTTCTCACAGAGTCTTTGTTCTTTACACCGTTGTGTCGGCAGCCTTATCTGGGGTTTATGGACACCACTGCTCTAAAGCGTGTTAGGCAAATGTGCCTTCAGGCAGCTACAAAAACGGTCTTTTTCAAACTACACACCACGACGTTGCCTGCAAAGACATTTCTTCATGATAAGGAGATGTTTGTGCCCTGGACGGTGAATCGCCATCTTTATAACGTACCTGAGAATCGATCATTGCTTTATTCTATGCCATGATGCTATATTAGTTTGGGACATACTACAAGGAACTCGTAAAAAGGACATTCAAATTACATCATATACTACTATATTTTTGTCTTCAGACAAAAACTCTGTCGTGCCTTACGATCTATTTGTGTTGATGGGACTTGTCAGTCTTTGGAAAAGCCATAAGATAGACAGGCATGCCCAGCCACCAAGATCGTCCAAATCCGTGTTTAGAGGGCAGTGTGCTTTGCTGAGGAGTGCATATGTGCATATGCTGCACGTGAAGAACCTCAAAACTGGACGCCATACTTAGATGCATGTGTGTGCCTCCCAGAATTTTGATGTTTTGATGATGGTGCATTGTGGGCTAGGGATATGACGTGCTCGTATTAAGCAGCCCGGTAACTTTAGACATGGACAAGTTTAAGAAAGTGGAGTTTTTTCTTTTTTACGGAGGTTTTCCCATGTAATAAAAAAAAAGTAAAGTAGTGGCAAAAGCATCCGCCTCAACGGCGTGCAGACCGAAGTTCGAATCCAAACTTGTCGGTATATGTTTTTACTTCTTTTATAATATTTTTATTAATTTTTTAAACGTTGTGATGTTATTTTATATTGTTGCATGCTTTTTCCAGCCTGTCGACGCGTTTTCTTCGGAAACGATGGCCATCAACCATATAGTAAATTCCGATATCAGAGCTCGTGTGGTTTCATTCCGGACTTTCCTGTACAGTAGAGGAAATTCCTGTAATAGGGTACAATCCTGTACCCAGATCGTGTAAAACAAACCTCCATACGATTTCCTGCATGCATTTTATACAGGAGTTTTCAGTAGAGTATATATATGTAATTGTGTTTGTGTGGGCGTGCGTGTATATGTGTACAAACAGAGAAGCTTTAATACTTGTAAATATCTTTAGAATGCTCTCAAGAAAACGCTGGGGCTTGGCAGGCAATGCGCTGTGCAGGTCTATTGCTCCTTGGCACGCTGATGGTTGCATCATGGGTGCTAGTGTTTGGCTAAGCGAGGTTGTCGGATTCAAGCGATTAGACCAAATTCAATACTAAACTTCGTCCCGCGACATGCACGCGTATCATGTCCCTTATTGCTGAGGATGAAACAATGCAACTACATTTTGCTTGAAAATGAATCACGCTTGCCTTGCGTGCATACTGAATATCAGTTTTCAGTGTTATCTTTTGTACAGCCCTGCTACGGAGAACATTTTTAAAACAAACCTTAAGTAGTTAACCCACTGCGGATACGGTCTGGTGAAAAATGGAAACAATTAGCCATACTGCATTTTGCTCCCCACATTGATTAGAGAGCTAGTTTACGCATTGCCATCCTTGTACTGCTTTCTCATATTGTGACAGTTTCCCTACCCAGGCTGTAAAAAATGAACTATATGAAAACGCAATATACAAGTTTTGTAAAATTTTAAGATAAATAAATGAATTGCGAAACATTGTATAGTATGGCTGAAAGCAGCGTCACATGTTGAAAGTGCATGAATAAGGTTCGAATTACACTAAACAGTGTGCCTCAGTATTCATTTACATTAATTCGTATGCTGCGCCGTTTAGTGGCGGTAGCAAAATGCAAAAAATAATAACTAATATATTCATTGGAAGCGTGATAAAAGAAGTAAACACAGATATACACTCGAGTTTATATTCGACGATGTGTTATTCAGTGGAGTAGGAACTGATCAGCTGATATAAAGTTCAGACTACGAAACTCTGCTGGGAACCTTGCGCACAGGAACCTGCAGGTTGGTAAAGCTCGTAAATGTGCTGCGCGCGCTCGCGGCAATGTAATAAAATAAATATACCCCGTCATAAATACTATACAAAGTTCTTTTCGTGTAAACGAGAAATAAATGGCGCTTCTTGATGAGATCCAGTGGTGACCAAGATACAGTAGGCTATGCTTGTCATCAAATAAAAAAAGTAAAGCATTAGTAGAGTGCGCTTCATTGATGTAGTGTGTGTCTGCTCTGTATTGGACATAAACATAGCAAACGCAGAATTATAGTCGTCAAATAATAAGAAACAAAACTGAAGGATGATTGATGAGCTCCTAATGAACCATGTTTTATTATTGTTGACAGAAGTCAAGGAAAATGTTTTCAAACTATCTCTGCTGTAAACAGATCTTATTCCACCAGAACCCCATAGGAGAAAATGCCCTGGTTGACTATTGACGTTTTGCAATTGTTCATAAACATCAATCTTCTAAACAATCTCTGAGTGTTCCCTAAAAACAACTATTTTGGCCATAAAAACAACCTCTACATTGCACTTAGCGCGTGAAGTCATTATTTCTCAATACGCTCTAAAACTGAAAAAAAAAAGCACAGCTCATATTTTTGTGTGGGAGGGTAGGTTTCGTCATTTATTTTAGCGAAACATTTATTTAAAACGAATCTGTTTAGCTCCGAAACCTAGCTACTTTTTTTAAGGCTGTTAGTAGTGGTCCCATACCTAAAAGGAGGCCGCCAATCGGAACACACATATTTGATTGCACTCTGCGCAGCAAAGCAAGTGCTGATCTGCATAGTTCAGATGTCCCAGTACGACACTAGCCTCAGCATAACCGGTATCAAAGACTCCCTTGTCCTTCAGCCTATAGAAACCCAACGAAAAATTGCACAACTTTGTCTGTTTCATAATCTGTACTATTTCCTCATCCAACATGCCCTTTCTCACAGCTGGCACTATGTAATTCTCACCGCCATTTTAATTAAATGAGTGGTCAGCGTCTTTACGCTCATACTGATGCTTTCAACGGGTCCTTTTTTTCCAGCCCATTTGCAGCTCGGAATGAATTACCCGAATCAATTACCTCCGAGCACGACGGACTTGACTATACCTGCTGCCCATCTAAACAAATAACTACAACGGTTGCCTTCTTGCACAATTTTTATTCTTTAGAGTTTATGTGATTGTGGTCTGCGTAGCGTTTTTTTCATAATATTGCTGTTATACTCCTTATTGTCTGCTTTAGGAGTTTTTGAATATTGGTTGGTTATAACTTATGTTATCCTAGAACTCTTATTGTATTACTGTATTGTAGTGCCTGTTCTCGTTTTTTATTTACTGACGCTCTTATGTAATACCCCACCTAGGAGCCTTTAAGGGATAATAAATGATAATGAAAGGATGATGATGATGATCTGGTAAACGACTGTTCGCGGTTGTGAATATGAACAATATTCGCTCTATTCTACGTCGCATTTTTGTCACATCAAAAAGTACAAAATGAAGACAGCATTTCATACAAAGCACAGAGTAAAAGGGGAACAATAATGATGTTTAATAATAAAAGTAGTGCATTGAAGTGAACTGCAAGACGTCAGTTCAGTGAAATTCCCCAACGTGGTGAATAAAACAGGTTTTTTAGGGTATTGAGTTGGACGGAGTCAAATAATGGAACGCAGCAGAGGCTATTTTACCGGCAGGGACGAAGAAAGCTTTTGCAGGCTATTTTATTCATTATTGCCAAACTCTTCTATTTGTAATGAAAAAACTAATTCCATAACTTTCAATAAATTACTTCTGTTTTCAAAAGTTATAAAGCCGAACTTACTGAACGCTATGTCTTCCGCATAACATAAGTGAACACCTATACCGGCCGCTGCTTTGCAGCTCGACCATTTTAAAACGCCTATGATTATGCCAAATTTCAGGTCGCACTTTTGGTCAAAATGTTTTTGCAATACTGACACACGACTTGGTTTTCTATATTTCTTCTGAGGTTGCCCTTACTCTTCAGGACGTCGGTTGCAATGAAGCATGGCCTCAGTAAACGGCTGTTTGCAGCGTGCTGCGAGCAGGTAACGATGACTGATAATTGTTTTCAGTGAAGGATGTCAATAAACTCGGTTAAGGATTTTGTGAACTATTCTGGCGTTCATCATTGCAATATATAGCACGTGTGTAAACGATAGACACCAAGATTTTCGCTGGTGACTTCATTCCTGTAGTTGTTTGCAGCTTTATATGAAAGCTTGGCGCATACAATGCCGCTACTGTAACTATACAACGAATTTAGCGGATGCATATAGCTTTACCAAATATACTAAATCACTGATGATCAAGGGTAGTGCCTCTGCAACTACAATGCTGATATTACATAAAGACACCTGGAGTGTCAACACGGAAGGCAATAAACGATGACATTGGCGATACACTCAAATGAACTCGCTGTTGGACTGAATTGTTCTCGCAAAAGAACTACATAATTCTCCGGTGGCGATGACAGGAAGCGTTCCCGTCGATCGTATTGATACAAATGGCTGTTCAAATCCAGAGGGTTCCATTTTAGGGCCGCGAAGAAAAATCCAGATAAAGCTGCCTAGGGTGAATATATTACCCTGGAACACCTTGGAAGCAGGCGCGGGAGATGAAATCAATCTGGACGCCTCTAAACGCATATTTGCGGCTAAGAACATAAAAAGGCCGCACCACGCTGCTTTCAGCCTGTATGCACAGAGAGAACGAAATGCTAGAAGCATTGCTTATAACATTTTGCTTCTTGCAAAAAATGTGGCAAATGACCGCGCCTGCTGGGAACAAGGAATAAATATTACAATTTTTTGTGGCATTTCCTGTTTTTAAAAAGCATCTCCTCAATTTTTCTAAAAAAGCAGATCGCAGAAAATAAACTTTAGATACTTAAGCATCAAATGCCTTCAGCACAAGTCGTTGGGATACTGAAGCATAGTTAGGAAGGACCTCATAGTCTAGTTGTTCCACGTACCGGAGGATGTTGTGAGGGCTTTGGGCGAGCTGCAGCATCGACGTCACAGCTTTGTACAGAGTCCACCGAGGCGAATAGGAATGCAAGGCCAAATTCGGTCCCTTGACTTGCCGTCTGCGATGTGTCATCATAAGCTGCGCGTCGTGCGTCTGGTGTACTGCTGGTATTTAATGAGTAACCAAACATGTACACGGGCCTCCTGTGCACGCTGAAGGCAGACGGCGATGTCGATGTTATTCTCGGCTGTTACGCTCGTCAGCATCGCGACAACGATTGTCTTGGGCCCTTGCCATACACAGGTTGGAACGGGTTCGTTCGGGTTGTCTCATGAACGTTAGAGTTAAAGGCGAAAATTATCTATGGGAAAATGGCGTCGCAGGAGTTGTTTTAGCCGCGTACGTATACATGGCAAGAATGTCGTCAATGGTTCTGTTTAGACATTTTTAACCACGTTGGTTTTCGTATGGGGAGCAGTTATCCTCTAGTGGCTTGTCGCACTGTAGTTCAGTTTGCTTACGTTGGCTCCGCACTATAGCAGTTCCTCTGTCTGTGGCGTGTACTTGGAAAACAGTGTCGGTGGAGAACGTAATAGTTGCATCTTCGTTACCGCTTTGGCACGCAGGCACGACGTCCATACGGCTTAGTTAAGCGTGACTTTATATGTCGGCTTGTAGCTCATGCCCTCGTGTCATGCCCTTAAAGTATGAGCTTAGGTGCTCACAATAATGTAGGACCTTACACTGAGAAGGCGTGATAGGGGAATAATGCATCAGGCAAAAGAAGCTTCAGCAGTTGCTTTTGCAAATCAACTAGGGTTAACCAGAGCTAAACTAAAGCCATTTTTTATAATACAATACACATACACCTTATTTTCATCCTGGTGTCTTCTTTTGCGAGTTGCAGTGGACAAAATTGCTGGCCGTACAGCACATTCAGCGCCGCTACTCGAGCGTGGGGACTCCTACCTAGCGCCAGATATGTCTACCATAAAAAGAGGTGCCGTGGCACTTTAATAGAAGAAATTTCCCCACCATTTATGAACATAAAAGTAAAATATATGAACAAAAGCTGTCCATGACATCAGTTTGGAGATTTCATATTAGTCTAAAATGATGGTAAGACGTTTTCACTGTCTTTTATGCTTGCCATCTGATTGCTTAACATTGCTTACCACATGGCCAGTATCAATAATGCAGACATCTCTGAATACAGAGATTTGGATTGCGCAACATCTTGTATTCCCGAAAGCATCCGCCCGGCGGAAAATGAAAAGATGAGTCTATAAACTGACCGTATGCCATATGCAAATGTGAGAAAATTGAAGACCTCCGCCACGCTTCCTATTCGAAGAGATTGTTCACTTACTCTGTCCCAGTAAAGTGTTATCTGGGCACCGCAGAACACTGTAATGTGTGCAAGAAAAATGAATTTCGCCTTTCTGCCCTGCTCAAGGAGAATTCGGCAAACAATAGAAATATACAAAAGAAATAAAACGAGGCGCCGGACCTTGCTCTATAACAAAACTTGGTGACTTTTGCCAATATACCAAAAGGCTAGACTTAAGCTTCTACGTAGCATGTCATGCATTCAGTGGCCACGGTTGTCTGCTCGTTACCTTTTGCCGAGCTTGGGAAGGGGACGAAGGGATCCATTTTTGTTTCACAGAACCACTTACTTGGGGTGGTAAGAGGTTCAGAAGTCCCACAGGAACGACCAAGGGTGTCTCGCGTCGCGAACTCACGGTACATTTCCCTGTTTTCGGCAATGTCTGCAGCTAACCGCCGCCATTAGTACTTTTAATTCAGTGCAACGTGGTGCAGGACCTAGAAATCTTGCAGTCAGAAAATCTTATTTACTCTCTAAGCTTTCTGGGTACAAGAAGCAGATGTGCGCTCCGGTTGGGGGAAAGACGGCATTGTAAGGTGAAGGACAGACGGCAGGTGACTCCTAAAAAGACCAGAAAAAGAAGCTATCTTGTCTTGAATGTAACTGGTTAGGCCTTTTCAGCCGGGTTGTGGACACTGATGCTGTGCACATCTGCTTCTGCGTATCAGTACTGAAAAGGCGTCCTGTTCGTCATCTTAAACCGCGCATCCGCACGGGCACACAGCACGCACTTTACAACTAATGCTTCCTGGCAGCCTTGTAGACAACTGTGACGTTTATTTCTTAAAGGTGCAGCCTTTATTGAGCAACGCGGCAGGAGGGATCTTTAAAATTGATGATCCAGCACAGTGCGGGGTGGTTGCTGTCATCTGTTACGGCCATCCATGCATGTTGTGGCGAAACTTAAAGCTGGCCCTGATAATACAGACACTATCTTTCTGTGTTATCGAATAGTTCGCTGCTGCTTTCAACAGGGAACGACTACTGTATGCAACAACTTCATTATTGGTGCTGCGCATACGACGGAGACGAAAAGAGACAAAGACACAGCGCTGTGTATGTCTCCTTTCGCCCTCGTCGTATGCACTGCACCGATGTCTAACCAACATGCATAAGAGTTTACCTTTTTAACAACATCAGTTCGTCCCTTTGGTAATCGTTGGTAATACTTTCATAGTGCATGAAATTGATGATAGCTTATAAAAACCAGAGGTTTAGTGCGCCATATTCCGCGAGTTTCGACGACTCAGCGGTTTGACCATCAGTGAGCTTCAACCACTCCAGAGCTGCGCTGGCTCGACTATGTGAGCAGCCACGTTGTTCGCCGCGGTGGTTCGCCGCCAGCGCATGCGTGCTGTCGTACGCCGCTGGTGAAACGACCGCACACATGATCTCCCGCGTTCAGACATTCACTATGTGCGCGCTTGGCCGCGGTTTAATCAAGAGCGCACCACTCGCCTAGGCCGTGCACGATTAGCCATGAATTGGAGCAAAGCTGGGCCATTTCTGAACTTTACGCAGAGGACCTGCAACATTGTTAGCAAGCGACATCTGACCCCTTCGCAGATATCACTCAGCGAGCTTCATCTCTGCTGATATATAGTAATGCGAAGTGCGCTAAGTTAGAGTTCGAGAGCGAGGAAGAGTGAGACAAACGGCTCACTCTTGCGAGCTGTTTGTCTCGTTTTTCCTCGATGGCACCATGTTAAGGAATGGCAACAAAAGCGTTTCCTAAAACCGCGGTACATGCAACCGTATTAAGCATGGAATGGAGGCGACGAAGTGAAGTGAAGTGTCATTGACATACGGCGAGTCCAACATCCAGTGAAACCAAGAGTAAAAGTTTTTGGGTTGTAAACCTGTGTTTTTGAATATAAACTTTCAGCAAATATTTTTGGTCACCCTGCTTTGGACCCTGCAATCACAAGCTATTTTCTGTAGGTCTGCGTGAATGCCATTCTTGCTTACGACATAAACCAGGGCCAGCAGCCTCTCGTAGGCAAAGATGCATGCCTCATGTTCCAACGTGGTCCTTGTCGAATTTATTGCTTGCAGCACTCTCCGAAGTACTTTCAGGTGGTCTAACTACTTACCACAAACTGCAGATGTGTCTTGCTCTTTGCTAAATGGCTATTTTGAGTTACATCTATAATAAAAACCTGTTAAGAGTTCATACCGGATTCGGTATACCGGCATAAAACCGGCTGAACCGGTATAAAACCACAAATATCTTACAATATACTTCTGCCCGAGGTCCCAGAGAGTGGACAATATACAATAACAAATACGGTCATATTAGCAAGCACCTCAGAACCGAAACAAATAGCAATCCTTAGAAAGGATCTGACATGCGAGCAAAAAACATGGTGCAGTGATTCCAAAGTTTAAAGACATTTAGCTAAAAAACTGCATAATTACATTTTAACAAAAAAAAAACGGAAATTGAACGAATTTTGCACCCGCCTATGCCTATACCTATGTCTCCTACGGAGGAGGCCTATGCCTCTCTATATTTGTTGCGCCTATATGGTCGATACGACTGTCCGTTGCTCTCTCCTGGCTTTTCCTATTTCCCTTCGTTGGATAGTATTCGCTCTTCTGTTTGTTGGGGAGATGGATGGGTGGATGTTAGGAGAGTCCCCTTTGAAACGTGTTGGTGATAGTCATCCAAATGAGCAAGCTTTCTTTTTTTTGTGTGTTTTATTCAGATACCCTTTCAATTTTACTGACTTTCCTGTTAGGTTCGTGTTATATTTAAATACAGGTGTTTAATTTCGAATTAACTTCATGTGTCCCCGCCCTGCTATTTTTCCACCAATCTTCCATACGTCTCTTGCTTAGCTCTACCGCCGATTTGTTCACGCTTTGTTTGTTACCCCTAAACCCTAGGATCTCGACTAGAGTAACTACGTCCGCATTGACATCTGGATGGATACTGCCACACTCTAGTATAAGATGTTCAATTGTTTCGGGCATCTACCGCAGATAGCACAAGTTTCATTTTGTTTACTTCCTTTTGTAGTTTCGGGTTCTAAGACACCTTGATCTATCATCAATGAGAAGGGCGGCGCCTCTAAGAGTTGCCATAGAAGGTTTCGTTCTTAATTCAAGCTTTTAATTTTTCATTTATGTCTATGGTTGGCTAATTTTCTCATTATTTATTACAATTTTAGGAGCCTTTTCGTTCTTTACCTGTCGTTTAATGTACTTTATTTCTCTTTCCTGCCTGCCTACGCACCTACCGGTTAGTTTTGCGGTACTTTTCTGCCACTCTGAGTCAATGCTATTTCGGTACAAATATTCAAATGCTTTATCTGCCCACCTATTGTCATCCATTTTCCTGAGGCGTTCTTTGTACAATATTTTGCTCTGAGCTTCTCGTGCCTCGAAAGAAGCCCGGCCTACGTCTGCCGGTACTGCTTCGTTTGTAGTTTTGCCGTGGGCTGCAAGTGCTACCTTTGCCACGAATCTGATTTATTTTTAACCTTGACTCGTCGTCTGCCCACAAGCACAGAAACGCCTTATCGAAGGTAAGCTCTGGTACTATTATTCTCTTTCTAATACATTTAAGTGCTTCACATCTGCTGTACACATATAATGCCCTGTACGTCATTATCGCGACATCCCTTCGCCCCTTTGTCTTAGTGACCGACTCTTGTTTTCCACCTATACCTGCCTTTTATTATCTGTATATACTTCGAGGTACTTATACTCCGCCAGTCTCGGCAATTCGCTCCTTTTTATTGCAAGCTTTTTATCACTGAAATCTTTGCATACCATCAGATATCACTTAAGTGCACTGAAGGTAGAGTCGACCGCATCTCCCTCGTATTCACATATATTATCCAATGCTTGTAAATCATCCTGGCTATTGGCTAATAGAGCATTGTCGTCCGCGAACATTATTCCTGGAAGCGTTTGCCTTAAGCCCGTTCTCCTAGCTTATGCAAGAAAGTAAAACCAAGGTTGCTTTCTTTCAGACATTTTTTATATTCGTCACATAAATTACGAGCAACAGCGCTGATAGCGGACATCCTTGCATTAGTCCTTTGCATGCCTCGACAGTAGACATACTTTTTAACACCTCTCATGCATTCTCAACTTTAATATCTCTATATTTCCTTTACTACCTCAATTACTTCTACAGTAGGTGCTGAATGGCGCCACACGACGGAAAGCGGGAAGAGTTCGTTTTCGTGACGTTATCTTCCGAAAGAGAGCTCTTCACACCTTATGCTTATCATTCTGCCTTCCATATATTGACGTATCATGGAGCGCCCAATTCGTGATGTGATGCTGCTGCTGATGGAGCTGCTGCAAGCGCTTGATTTTAAAGGGGGCATGAGAGTAGGGTGCCGCGGCGTTTTAATCTCTATGAATGCAATGGCAGCTTGTAATAATTTGGCGGCACTCCTCTGGGTGTCGGGCAGCTTCACAAGCAGCGGCATACTCAGATGCGTCTGGTTGGTACTGAAGAATAGTATCTAGTGGAGCAGAAGGGTAACGGCCGTAAAGAAGATAGAATGGAGAGAAACCGGTAGTTGACTGTGTAGCATTATTGTATGCGTACGTCAGAGTGGTCGGAGAAGTGCTTTGAAAGAATGTCACCAAGGGTACTGTTAAAGCGTTCAGTGAAACCGCTAGCCTGCGGATGATAGGCGATAGAGGTTCGGTAAGGTATGTTGGACGAATTGCTGCAAAATGAACGATGTTACGTCTGACGCCGGGGAAGATAGAAGGGCGGCGGTTTGAGCATATCTCGTCAGTTGGTCAATCGCAACGACGGCCCAGCGAACCCTTTTCTTTCAACTTAATTTTGAATGCGTCCATTTGTGAGCATAATAAACACGAATGTGGAAGCAACAACAAGCGAAACATGTAAAGCATTGGGAACATACAATTGCATATCTATAAATATCAGTACACGTGAAATTTCCCGGTGAGACGAGCTGCTCCCAAGAAGCGCTCTACATTAATTTTACCCACAAAGTTCATTTTGCCCGAACTGGGGATATATCGATTAAAATCCTATTTTGACGGCTGGAGGTACAAATATTGCCGTCAAAACTTATAATGAGCTTCGTGTGTTGATACAACTGCCATTAAATGGCGCTCCCATTTAATGCGAAACCAAGGGCCGCTCTGGAAGTTCATTAATGGTTCTTTGAAATCCTGCATCCGCATTCGCAGGTATAATATGAACGGGATGTCCAAGCTGAATGTCTCAGCATAAAGCCAAGCCAGTTTAGATTGATTCGTGTACTGTTAGTTCTCGACGGTGTTCTCATATTACTGCCCACTAGCACCCGTATTTACAAACGTGCCTCGACTCGACGCTCGACCTCCAGTGTGCGGAGTGGAGAAAACAGCCGCTGCTCCACTCCAGGGCCGATTTGGATTCGCGATTCCCCCTCGGCGTTTCCTCCGACAACATCTCCTAGAAAACGCGTCCTTCACTTGAAGCAGTGCAAATGGTGTATGGGAACGAGATGAAGGCGGACGACCTGAAAAGTGTGTGCTGAAGTGTGTAGCATGCTTTGTTTTTCATGTTGAGCAATCCAAACAACCTTCGCAAGCAACAGCATAGTTTTTAATATTATACTGAAACTTTATTTGCCGGCTGGATGAAACGGGTGGCTGTGAAAAATGGCCGAAAATGCTTTTGCGCCTGGCGACAGTCGGTGCTGGTGACCTAGAGTTTATGCAGAACATGACATAGGCTTTGAAAAATGGTGTGAACACTTTGGTTTATTTATTTGGTATGAGACCACTCTCGCCCATTGCCGCTTTGCTTTTTTTATTGCCAGACTTTGACAGATATCAAATACATAAACAAGTAAAAGCCGCCAACTTCTACAAACATGGCTCGGGCCTTCAGAGGACTCGCGGGCAAAAGGTGAAATTATGCATGCTGCTTCACACTGCGTTTCCGTGCGTGCACATTGAATTAGGAGCTCTAATTGAAAACGTACTTGATAAGCCCTGCCCTTCGCTGGCCGGTAATATACCTCCATAGGACAAGGACACCAGCGTTCTCCATCGACAGTGCTGCGCGTCCGAAGACGCACACGTACCCCCAGATGATGCTCAAGCCATTGATGCATAGGGTGCAGCAAAGATGTTCGCACAGCCCCACCGCGCCTCAGTGCCCACAAGCTTACTGTATACAACACGCTGTTGCACCCACGACAAGTTCGCCGCCGCCGTCTGTGGAAGCCGCCACACAAGGCGAGCCACTGTAGAAGTGCTCCGGCATGCCGCTCGAGTCCAGCTGCGGGTAATTTCACTCTCAACCGCGAAATGAGCTCCTACAATCTGCACTCGATAGGCTCAAAAAAGTTATTCAGTTCATCGGCGATGACTTGAAATTAACCCATGCCACAGAAGCGTGGTGTGATGATCAACTGCAGTACACAAGTGTTGGCGGCTGATCATGGGTATCCATGCTAGGCGTGAGGGGTAGGGAAGGCAGGAGGCTAGCTATGGCCACACACATTAAACGACCACGTATCAGATGTCCTGGGTAGCTCTCACTATTAGCCAATGCTTTAGAGAAAGGTATACCGGTTCAACAAAGTACACACAGCGAGCAAACGATGCGATGTCCTCCTTGTTTACAATTGGAGTGGCAGTCGAGGCGTGGCCAAAGCAGGGTCGTTGTAGACTCGAGATTCTAGTAAAACTCGAGTTTCCTCTACCGCTGGGGGAGTGATTCCAGTGGAGGTTGCTATTTGAAACGAAAAATAGGCCACGGGGGCCGCTAGGAGTAGACGTTTGTGTGGTGTTTTCGAAAATGGAAGCAGACACCAGCCGTCCCAAATGAACACAACCCGTTTATTCAGACGTATACACTCACATATATACCGAGCGACGGAAACGGCCCCTGGAGAATAAAGAATTCAAACCGAAAACGAAACTGAATATAACATACTTCCATCTTATTATTTTTTAGTGATTAGTTGTTAGTAGGTATTAGTAGGGAAACCCCAAGACATGCACACTGTAGCTATTTACACGTATTTAGATATTTATATATGTAGACATATGTACATGTGCGGACATAAGTAAACAAAGTACGCTTTTCTGTTCGAATTACAATCATGCCTTCAGTATTGAAGATAAGAAGGCATTATTTGTACAAGCGGAAGCGCACTAGCGTCTACTACCGGTCTGCCCGTACCATGATTGCCAGTTTCAGTTATGGAACGCGCGAAAACGTTTAGAAGGAAATAGCGTGCTCCGTTTACTTTGTCCGCACCAGTACATGTCAGTCCCAGCTAATGGGTCTAGTAATCTTGGAGCCAGGCCGGTGGCCGGCGTTCTTACTTTGAACGCCGCACTGTCGGCGCCGGCGACAGGCTCGTAGCCTGCTGTTGCAGCACGCCAGGAGACTGAGCCTGTGTGCTGGCAGAAGGCGGCTGCAGCTCAGCAGGCTACAGTATGCCAGGATTCCGGGGTTGCGGTGTGGCAGGAGGCAGCACGCCTGAAGACAGGTGCTGCGGCGTGGCAGGAGGCAGCTCGGCAGGAGAGGCAGGAGACAGTGCGCCAGGAGACTGGAACCCTAGAAAGCTTGGAGGCATTCCATGTACGGCCATCTCCAAGTCGGAAGTAAGCTGGTCCCCTCCTCTCGATCACCTTTGTTGGTGGAGAAAAAGCGCAGCCTCCCTTAATCCAAACTGATGGTTTCCTCACACGGACAAAATCGCCTACGGCTATCTTAGTCTTCTTGGCAATTCTTTCGAACGTGTAGCATTTGCTGCTCCACTCTTGACGCCGGACGCTTTGACAAAGTCGCGCCAATTCCTTGGCTGGGTCTTCCGCATATCCTTGGGCTGAAACGCCCACACCATCCAGCCTGGATCGGGGCATTCTACCATGTATCAGAACTGCTGGGGCGACTCCTGTGGTAGCGTGCTGAGTGCATCGATAAATGGCAAGGTACTCTATGGCTGCTTGGAGTGGCCTTCTTTCGAGGAGCGAGACCTCAAGGATGTTCTTCAATGTGGGATTGAATCGCTCTGTGTGCCCATTCGCTTGGATATAATACACCGACGAATTCGAAAGATGGATGCCTCTGCTTTGCATGACGATGCAAAGCAGAGGCATCCAGGTTTTTGCTATGTCAGCGAAGTGGGCTATGCTGTTCATCAGTTTGTGAAGTCATCCCAGTCATTCAGTGCTCTTACCCTTGAGTAATTGTTGATCCAGTTTTCGAAATCTTCCCAAAGGAGTCCATCAGAGATCGTTCTGTAGCCTGGTGACAGCTCAAACTGAGGACGCAAAAGCAGCCGTGTAACCGCCTTGAGTGTAGCCTCCATGGAGGCAAGTGTAGATCAGCACGAAGCTATATATTACTTGATAGAGGTGTCCAGAGTGAGACGTCGGGGATACGATTGCATCTTCCCCAATAGTGAGTCATTGTTTAAAGGGATTGTTTAATTTAACACACCCTGTCACAATGAGCGCTATTCTTCGAGAAAAGCGATCGGTGACTGACTTGAGCTTATACCGGTAACACAGCAAAATATTTTTGCTTTGCACTAATGCATCACATTCTGGTCATTTAGGCTTGTAGTCACGTGCATTCTTTGTTACGGCTAGGATGCCCATCAGCCTACACAGGCAGCATAAACATTATTTAGGTCCAAGTATATTTTGGCAGCTATTTCAACTTGTGCATGGTGTCTGAACCGAACATCAGTTGCACTTACGCCTGATGACGTGCACGTTCATATAGCTTTTAAAAAATGACAGTTTTGTACTCCCTTGAATATTGAGCGACATTCATTGTCTGTACAAGCGAAAGGTCATTTTCTATTTCGAAATTCAAATGGCTTCAGAATTAAGAGAAAATATATCGCTTATCAAGTGCGTATTTTAATTATGCATAAATATCTTTGCCTGCGTGTTATATATATAATGGTCTCTGGCTGGCTCGCAGTGTAGCTAGTCCTGCCTACTTGAAGACAATGATAATTTTGCTTTGTCTGGTTTTACCACTTACATTTGGAATCTTCGTGGAGTAAGTACCGAGAATCGTATAGAAATACAAAAGGCAGTTATTTGTAATGCAACGCCAGTTCCCTTTCGGCTTCACATTTTTTTTCGTTGCAGTGTCAGTCAAAGTGGATTTGCCCAGAATTAGTAATATAAAGAAAAATGCTTCTTTAGCGTGATTCAGTATGTCCTTCAAAAATATGCTAAGATCCGCTATGCTTAGTTCTTTGTATGCCCGGCTATACGTATTTGGCCTAAAGAGCTACAGCTGTTTTTATGGCAGTCTTCAGCTCTTGCTAAAATACATGCTATAGAAGTCTAGGCGCTTCTAAGTACTTTAGATTTCTCTACGGGCCGCTATATTCCCTATATGCTCGGCCTTGACTTTCTTCATCTGTCACGCGGTAATATTCTGAAGTCCTAGATATTGTTACATATATGACCTGCGCGTTGCTGGATGTTGAAGAAGAGGACAATTAACAGTAGTGCCGCGAAAGGAAGACGAAGCTGAAGAAACCGTTGAGACTTGCCTGAACACTTGCTCTACTGTGCTGGGGACGCTTGCCCTTCACCTGCTGTGGTTTCTGTGCTAGCGTTCTGCCCCGTATCATCTTGGTGGAGGTGACCAAAGATCCGCGTGCGCACAGATTACCCCTTGCGCTGCCAAAACCTGGATTTGCGCAGTGGCCGTCATCTACCTGGGCTTTCAACGACGTCAACAACTACTACTATGACATCCGAGGCAGCCCCTACCACCGCGGCAACTTCGGCTCAGCCAGTCATGCCCACAAAAATCCGCCACCCTCCCATATTTAATGGCGAAGGCAAGACAGACGTGGAAGATTGGCTGGATGAGTACGAGCGTTGCAGCAAGAACAACCACTGGGACGCGACTATTATGCTGGCCAACATCATTTTCTATTTGTGTCGCAGCAAAAATAGAACTTTCATCTCGCATCCAATCCTCTACGGAGTCCTACCTTGCGTATATTCAAGACGTGCTTGCGTTGTGTCGCAAGGTCAACTGCTCAATGACGGAAATGACAAGGTAGGCCATATCCTCAAGGGAATTGCGGATGATGCGTTCAACATCTTGTTCTGCATGAATTGCTCCACCGTCGACTCAGTGCTTCAAGTCTGTCGAAAATTCGAGCAGGCTAAAAAACGACGCCTCGTACATCGCTTTGAGCGCCTTCCAAACACCGCAGCTACATCATCCTGCGATGATCTGGCCCCTTGCAACAACCTTCCCATCCCACGAACATGACTCGTATCGTCCGGAGAGAACTCGAGGCCTTAGCTCCTACACCACTCATGTCTCCGCTACCCGACACCGTGGCCATGATGCAGGCTGTAGTTCGCCAAGAACTTGCAAACGTCGGCCTGTCCTCCAGCCCCGTGTCGCCCACGCCACCATCCCACTCTGTTCCTGTAGTGGCTGCTGCTACTGCCAGCCCATCTTCCCCACGTCGCTACCTTAGTCGCAATCCTGCAGAGTGGTGCACCTCAGACGACAGGCCAATTTGCTTCATTTGCTGTCGCGCCGGTCACACATCGCGTTATTGCCGCTCCTCGCTCCTATTACAACGCCGACCGCCGATACTACCAAGGACTTCGACGCTTCCGTGTCCAACCAGAGGAGCTCCGACCAGTCTACGATGGACCAGGACATTATCTTTTTCAAGAAGATGAGACTCGAAACGAAACCGTTCCCCCTGCCCGTCGCACCAGCCGATCTCCATCCCCACTGGCTCGCCGATCCCGTTCACCGGTATCTCGCCGCAGCTCCTCCCCATCACACGCCGGTACCTACTCGGGAAACGAGCGAGTGCAGCGCCCTGGAGTGACGCTGCATTCCCGACCCGGACTGTCAACTCGGAACGGACCCCCGCACCTAGCCGAAACCTCGTTGATGTTCTTGTGGACGGAGTCTCCGTTTCTGCCCTTATTAATACTGGAGCCCACAATTCTGTTCTCAGCTCCTCGCTCCGTCGACGCCTCAACAAAGTCCTGCTGATGGCAACACAACTACTGTCATTGGTATGTGTACTGCGAGAGTTACCATTGCCGACCGCAAATCCCTGTGCTATTTACAGTCCTCACCAGTTGCCCTCATGAAGTTATATTAGGACTCGACTTTTTAACAGAACACTCCGCTCTCATTTACTGTTATTCTGGACTGATTCATCTAGACCTGCCGCTCTGCCCTGACAACAAAGCTCCTGAAACTTCAACGCTCCGTCTTCGCTCCGCTACATTTAGTCGCTTACCACCAGAAGCCGCAGTGTATGTGCTGATGTCGCCTTTTCCCTCCGTTCCGGATGGCGACTACGTTGTCTGCCCCATAACTGACGTGACACTTGAGCGTAGCATCGCTCTACCTCACAATATAGTGCATGTAGCGAATAACAGCACTTGTATTCCAGTCCTTAACTTCAGCTCTTTTGTGCAAGTTCTTCCTGAGGGCATTTCTCTCGCCGAACTGACCCCATTGTCGGAGTTTATTGTGGCTGCTCTTTTACGTGACCCTTTTGCCGCAGTGCCGACGCGACCTGCACCGTTCTCACCTCAGGAGGTCCGTATATCCGGCATGGTTGCTCCTGACTTGCGCCCTGATCGTGCTAAAGCACTTACGACCCTACTGACATCGTACAGAGATATTTTTGATTTTGGTGACCGACCCTTGGGACAAACGTCCCTCGTTACACATCGAATCGATACCGGAGACGCCAGCGCAATTCACAGACGACCTTACCGAGTCGCCTTTTCTGAACGTCGCCTCATACAAGATGAAGTCGACAAGATGTTGGCAAGGAACATCATAGAGCCTTCCAGCAGTCCCTGGGCATCATCTGTCGTGCTTGTTAAAAAGGACAATACCTGGAGGTTCTGCGTTGATTACCGACATCTCAACAAAATTACAAAGAAGGACGTTTACTCGCTCCCCAGGATAGATGATGCCCTTGACTGCTTGCACGGTGCCAGCTATTTTTCTTCGATTGATCTCCGTTCTGGTTATTGGCAGATCGCTGTTGACGAACGGGATCGAGAGAAGACCGCTTTTGTCACACCTGATGACCTGTACCAATTCAAGGTGGTGCCATTTGGTCTGTGTAATGCGCCCGCAACATTCAAGCGCATGATGGATTCTCTTTTGCGCGGTTTCAAATGGACGACGTGTTTATGTTATCTCGATGACGTTATTGTCTTTTCCTCGACCTTCGAGAGCCATCTCCATCGCCTTGAGGCCATTCTTGGAGTCTTCTGAAGAGCTGGCCTTCAGCATAACTCGAAGAAGTGTAGCTTCGGCCGACGTGAACTCAAGGTGCTCGGTCACGTGGTCGGCGCACGTGGCGTTCGACCCGACCCAGACAAAATACGTGCTGTAAGAGCATTTCCTACACCCCGCTGTACCAGTGACGTGTGTAGTTTTCTAGGCTTTTGCTCCTATTTTCGGCGGTTTGTCCCCAACTTTGCGGAGACTGCTCGCCCACTCACCAATCTTCTGAAGAACGACGCTCCATTTAGCTGGGACCAAGAACAGCCTCAAGCATCTTCTGCGCTCATTGCGGCCCTCACCAACCCACCAATCCTGGCACACTTCAATCGCTCAGCACCAACGGAGGTACGCACCGACGCCAGTGGTCACGGTATTGGTGCCATTCTTGCCCAACAGCAGATGGGTCGCACTCGCGTGATTGCTTATGCCAGTCGCCTCCTTTCTGCGGCTGAGAGGAATTACTCGATCACAGAACGTGAGTGCTTAGCCCTCGTGTGGGCCATCACAAAGTTTCGCCCTTACTTGTTTGGCCGCCCGTTCTCCGTCATCACCGACCACCACGCCTTATGTTGGCTTTCTACGCTGAAGGACCCTACTGGTCGCCTGGGGCGTTGGGCCCTCCGCCTTCAGGAATACACTTTTTCTGTCATCCACAAGTCCGGCCGATTGCACGCTGACGCCGACTGCCTCTCCCGCAACCCGGTAGATCCACCACCCACCAGCGAGTGTGACGATGACACATGTGTATTGGCCATCTCTGACCTTTTAAACATTCGCCATGAACAGCGCTTAGACCCCAAGCTTTGCAGTATTATCAATCGCCTCAGCACTAATCACCTTGATGCAACTCTTGCTTTGTTCGTGCTCCACAACGGCACCTTATACCGGCGGAATATGCGACAAGATGGCGCCGAACTTCTGCTCGTAGTCCCCAAACACCTGCGCGCCATCGTTCTACAGCAACTGCACGACGTGCCCACTGCGGGTCATCTTGCTCTATCTGACACGTACGACAGCGTCCGCCGCCGTTTCTTTTGGCCGGGCCTCTATCGCTCTGTTCGTCGTTACGTGGCTTCTTGTGACCGGTGTCAGCGACGGAAGAAGCCATCGGTGGTGCCTGCTGGATACCTGCAGCCGATCGACATTCCAATAGACCCGTTTTCCCGAGTTGGCCTTGATCTCCTCGGGCCTTTCCCACTCTCTTCGCCGGGGAATAAATGGATTGCGGTGGCAACGGATTATACTACGCGCTACGCTGTCACCCGAGCGATACCTACCAGCTGTGCAACTGACGTCGCTGCGTTTCTTCTCCACGACGTCATCCTGCTCCATGGTGCTCCACGCCAGCTGCTCACTGATCGTGGCCGTTGCTTTCTTGCTCGGGTAGTCGACGAAATTCTCCGGTTCTGCTCCATTAGGCACTATTTCACCACCGCTTACCATCCACAAACGAACGGCCTCACCGAACGCCTCAACCGCACGCTCACGGACATGTTGTGAATGTATGTATCGGATGATCACCGTGACTGGGATGTTACTTTGCCGTTTGTAACGTTCGCATATAATTCCTCCCGTCACGACACAATTGGCTACTCCCCCTGCTATCTCCTATACGGCCGCGACCCTCCCCTTCCGTTTGACAGCGTACTGCCTCCCACCGTAAATGCCAGCTCCTATGTTCGTGACGCCATATCTCGAGCTGACGCCGCCCGGGTTATTGCTCGCCGCCGACTAGCTTCCTCCAAAAATTCCCAGAAACGCCGCCATGATTCTCGTCACCGCGACGTCCACTACTCTCCGGGTTCTCTCATCTTGCTCTGGACTCCCGCTCGTAGAGTTGGGCTGTGTGAGAAGCTCATGCCACGCTACGCAGGACCCTACCGTGTCTTACGGCCAGTCACTCCTGTGATATATGAGATCACCCCTGTGCATCCGCCGCAACAGTCCGCTATGCCACGTACCGAGATCGTTCATGTCGCCCGAATGAAGCCGTACTACACCTGCAGTAGTTCGACATAATGCGCACCGAGACTGTGCTTTTCGTGCCCCCCCCCCCACGGGGTAATGTTACATATATGACCTGCGCGTTGCTGGATGTTGAAGAAGAGGACGATTAACAGTAGTGCCGCGAAAGGAAGACGAAGCTGAAGAAACCGTTGAGACTTGCCTGAACACTTCCTCTACTGTGCTGTGGACGCTTGCCCTTCACCTGCTGTGGTTTCTGTGCTAGCCTTCTGCCCCGTATCAATATTTATTGGCCGGGCAAGACATTTTTGTGGTCTGCTACAGGGTTTGGTAACACCATAAGTGGTTTTATCCTAGCACGCTGAGGCGGCTAAGGCTTTTTGCGGTATTTATTTACCGCTGTATAGGTTTGGTTTGGTAAAACTTTTTTTCCCACAGTAGGGGTCCTGGAGGACACTCGGCTAGGCGTCAGGTGTAGAGGGTAGCTGCCACGTGGGCACAGAGAGCCCGAAGCTCTCCGCCGCCGCGGGCCTCCTGGACAGCCCGAAGCTGATCATGTAGTGAAGCACTTTTTAACCCTTTGTCCCAACATTCCTTGTTCTTGGCGTAGGCGTCGCTCGATGCATAACCACACAGCATATGGTTTAAGTGTACACGGTCACTGCACCGTTCACACACATGTTGTCCGTCGTAGTCTGGGTCGATGTGCTTCATGCGCCAGGGGTTGAGGTATGAGTTCGTTTGGAGCAAGCGCAACGTGACTGATTGGCTGCGGGTTAATTTCTGATCCGGGAGGGGGAATGCTCGTCTGCCTAGATAAAAGTGCTTAGTGAGCTCGTTGTACGTGAATAATTGATCTCTGTACTCGATACCGTTTCGAGGCGCGACAGCAGCACCAAAGCGACGCAAGGCGAAATTGCCGGGATCCCGCCCGCAGAGAAGTGGCGGAGTGCAGCAGGTACTGGCCGGCAACACTCTGAGCAGTGCCGAGAAGTGTGTCTCTTGTAATATTATGTAACCATTTTCAATGGCATCTGTCCCCTTGTCATCGCGAAAAGCAGGAAGCCACATGTTTGGGTTGTGCACGGTCACAGCAGTTTGCGCAACGCAAAGAACCGGGGTCTGCCGGTGAGATTTTACGCTTGCTGGGCAAGTGGTATCAGAAGCAGAGGCGCGAAGCATGGATAGCTGCGGTACGCAGAATGAAGTAAATGTTCCCATTGCTGTAGTGTCAGTTTAACCGGTATCGCGTTGCAGTACTAGTAATCGCTGTCGCGGTTCAGAGGTTGACACGAAGGCTGCATTCTTAAACGAAAGCTTGCACGTCTCATCAAAAAACCGGTACTGATAAATGAATTTGACAGTGCCGCCTGCACTTAACAGGATAGAATTTTAACTAATTCATCTTGATCAATTCCGAATTAGCAGCGCAAGAATATACTAAAGAGCAAGCGGAGCACCTCCGGTGTTTGTAAGCATCGCTTCTCGTGTTTTTTCCTGTTTTCCAAGTTGCTGAAACACTTCGCCACCGTTTTCATCTGTAGGTAGGCGTTGCAACTTCACTGGATTGCTACCTTCTCCTCATAAGTTCACAGAGATTAGCCAACTAACCGGCTTCACCTCATTTACGTCAGGCTACGCGCCGGCAGCCGCTTTTTATTGACATCTTATAGTAATGTGTAAGCCAGCCCTCAGTTATGAAAAACGTTTATAGCGTTTGAATAGACTATTTGTTTACTTAGTGGTACAGTGATGAGTTAGTTTTAGGCTATAGTTTGTTCCAAATTCATTTGGCTAATACGCTGGTATATATTATCTCGTGGTCTTAGTAAGCTAATGGAAGGTATTTAAATCGTGACATTTAATGTCGGCGCTGAACGGCTGGGCGAATTAAGTGCAGTGTTTTTATTTTATAATTTTCTAGTAAGTATTATTATGTGATATTTGAACAATTGTATAAACGGCGCTAATTAAATTGCGTTCGCAAATCGATGACAATGTTCACCAATCAAAATGCTAAGCGTCCGTACAAAAGAACCGTTCCTAAGCAAACTATTGCAACTTGCAGCTGCAAGGATTAGAAAATTTACAATTTATCATTACAAGCAGTTAATCTATATTTCAGTCTAAAATGAATTTCTCTAAACATAAGTCTGACAAGAGTATTTACATCTGCGCGACGTGTTCGTGCATGAGGATTATTGGAATCCCCTCTGGGGGGGGGGGGGCGATATCAGCGATGCTGCAGCACGCACACTAATAAACATGCGATATAAAATGCAGCAGCGATCTGAACAACGCTTTTGTGCACATGAGCAAAATGTAAACGCATATAATGATATCCGGTATGACATGCGCGAAACATGGGGAGTTAGGCTAATTATTCCCTTTTTGAGCATGCAAAACCTGAGGCAGCATCAAGCGGAGAGACTCATATAATATCACACTTGCAGTGCGAGTCTGTTCTTGATGTCAAAAATTCTGAGAAATTCGCATGTACTTACATAAAGATGCACGTCGTGGGTGATGCCGCTCACACATGACGCACACTTCTCTTCCACAGAAACATCGTTGTGCTGTGTTATCAGAAATATTTCCTTTCTTCAAAGATTTCCACACCAAAAAAGTACTTCAAGGTTGCGCATTTTTTTAAAACCGCACTTTAGCCGATACATTGCGAAATAGGGTGCCTCAGCAGCCCGCCTCCCCCGTAATGAAAATCCAGCTGAAGAGGGCGGTGATCACTTGCTCTCGTAGCGTCGCCTGGCCCACATCAGGATCCCTGTAAACATACATATTGTTCTGGCAAAGACTTTTCCCTTCCTAGTCCTATGGCTAGCTCTAGGGAGTAGGTTGTAGCTTTCTATAGCTTTCTGGTTCTCAGGTCCTTTAGCGTCTAACTGCGTGGGCGGTTGTATAGCTTTTCAAACACCCATACTGGGCACGTACTGTACATCTTTGTGCGTTAATTTCGTAACCTTCGCAGCCACTGAATAGCTGAAGATTGCCTTACGGCCACCACAAAGAGCACCGTGGATCGGTTGTACTGGCCGAATATGTCAAACCTGCGGCGCAATCCATTCATTCTTCACAGTGGTGTGTCATACGCTTTACTGTACCATAAGTAGATATCTGCTAGTCAACGTTGAGGCTAGCTTGTTAGAGGGATTAGAACTTAGGATATACCTTAGGTATTCATTATTTCCCCAAGTGATTAGAGACTGGAATTATCCGCGTGATGATATTGTCAAGTCTACAACGCTTTTTCATTCATATTTAAGTTGCGCAGTGTTTATGATTCATAAGGACGGTTAATTGGAATCTCATCATTGATGTGAGTGTTGTTCAGTATGTTCATTATAAGTGTTTTTTTATTTCAACATTCCGTTAATTGACTAGTTTTAAGTCTCTGGTTCGAATTGTTCGATGTTTTTTTGTTGCTTAGTTGTGTTCCTGAAGGGCACCTACAATTTCTGTTCCGTCTTCTGGCTTGTTCGTTTTGTATAATACAATCTCCCAAACCTAGCCGCGGCAGCCTCAACCGAGGCTAGCTGTACGTTGTAAATAAATAAAAATAAATAAATAAATTGTGTATACCTTGAACTGGGTGGCTTTGTGTATGTCGTCTTATATGTCGTTTTAAAGTCCGTTCGAAAATTGTGAAGGAACTATCCGTCTCACGGCGTTCCAGGGCAACTTATGCGATTTCTCATTTCTACGACACATAACTCTTCGCGAAGTTGTAGGCTAAGTTGTCCGAGGGAATTAACCCGACGGTATATGTACCTTTCGTTTATGACGGCTGACCTATAGGACTAGACGTATAAAATAATAAATACCCTGCTAAATCAATATATATATATATATATATATATAT
>JAJIZL010031521.1:108618-121035 GCA_023969395.1 Amblyomma maculatum | reverse complement strand
CCTGGGCTAAACGTTCGTCGTCGCACATCGCATCGACACTGGAGATGCCCGCCGTATTCACAGAGAGCCTTACAGAGTTGCTCTTTCCGAACGCCGGATCATTCACGAAGTAGAGAAAATGTTGGCCAGCAACATTATTGAGCAGTCGAGCAACCCTTGGGCGTCTCCGGTAGTACTCGTCAAAAAGACAGAGAACAGCTGGAGGTTTTGCGTAGGTTATCGACACTTAAACGAGATAACAAAGAAAGACGTGTGCCCTCTTCCAAGGAGCGATGGCGCCCTCAACTGCTTGCATGATGCCAACTACTTCTCCATCGATCTCCGTTCTGTAATTGGCAGATCTCTGTTGACGAAAGAGATCGTGAAAAGACGGCTTTTGTCACCCCAGATGGCCTCTACCAATTCAAGGTGATGCCTTTCGGCTTATGTATTGCCCCTGCGACCTTCGAGCGCATGATGGACCCCTTACTACGCGGGTTCAAATGAACCACATGTCTGTGCTACTCCGATGACGTCATCGTGTTTTCAACGACCTTTGAGGGCCACCTCCATCATGTTTCGGCTATTCTTGGCGTCTTCGATGGTCTGGGCTTCCGTTGAACTCCAAGAAGTGTACCTAGGACACTTGGTAAACATCCATGACATTCAGCCGGCCCCGACGGAATTCGCGCTACAAGTGATTTTCCTATACCCAAATCTAGCAGCGACGTGCGTAGCTTCCCCGGACTTTGCTCATATTACCGGCTCTTTGTACCAAACTTCGCGGACATCGCCCGTCCACTCAAACAGCTTCTGAAAAAAGAGGTCTCATTTTCCTGGTGCCACGAACATTCGGCCGCCTTCGTCGCTCTTATTGCTCACCTCACCGGTCCACCAGTGATGGCTCACTTCAATTCGTCAGCGCCCTCAGAATTACATACCGACGCAAATGGAAATGAAATTGGCGCCGTTCTCGCACAACCTCAGTTCGGTTCCCCTCGCGTCATCGCCTATGCCAGCCGACTTCTCTCTGCGGCAGAACAGCATTATACCATCACTGAACGTGAGTGCTCAGCCCTAGTTTGGGCCATTAAGAAGTTCCGCCCTTATTTGTATGGGCGGCCATTCACAGTAGTCACTGACCACCACGCATTGTGCTGGCTTTCCACACTCAAAGACTCTACCGGCCGACTTGGACGTTGGGCCTTGCGCCTTCAGGAGTACAATTTTTCAGTAGTTCATACGTCTGGCCAGTTGCATCGAGACGTCGATTGCCTGTCCCGTCATCTAGTCGACCCGCCAAGCCAACTTGAATGTGACAATGACGCTCGCGTGCTTTCTATTTCAGACTTTTCCAGCATTCACCGTGAGCAACACCAGGACCATCAGCTCCGCGAAATTATCAATGGCCTCAGCTCCGATCGCTATGACCCTTCACTTCGTTTGTATGTGCTCCACGATGGCACCTTATATCGGCACAATATGCGACCTGATGGCCCCGACCTTCTACTAGTAGTCCCTCAGCACCTACGCGCAAGCGTCTTTAAACACTTTCACGACGTTCCCACAGCAGGCCATCTAGGCGTCTCGCGCACATAGAACAGTGTGCGCCGTCGGTTCTTTTGGCCAGGCCTATACTGTGCAGTCCGCCGCTCTGTGGCAGCTTGTGACCGCTGTCAACGCCGGAAAAAGCCATCAGTTTTACCAGCTGGACTACTGCAGCCTATCGATATCCCCACAGACCCATTTTCTCGAGTGGGTCGGGATCTTCTAGGGCCTTTTCCACTGTCCGCATCGGGGAACAAATGGATTGCGGTGGCCACTGATTACACAACACGCTACGCGGTCACACGAGCAATACCTGTCAGTTGTGCAACTGATGTCGCTGCTTTCCTCCTCAATGACGTTATACTCGTTCATGGATCTCCCCGCCAACTGCTCACCTACCGGGGCCGTTGCTTTATTGCGCGTATAGTCGACTAGATCCTACGATTGTGCAACGTTCGTCATTCTTTCACGACTGCCTACCATCCACAGACGGTCTTACCGAACGCCTTAAACGGACATTAACTGACATGCTGTCTATGTACGTTTCTGATGACCACCGCGACTGGGACATAAAGCTGCCATTTGTGAATTTGCCTACAATTCTTCGCGTCACGACACTGCCGGGTACTCCCCCTTCTATCTTCTATACAGCTGTGAACATCTGCTTCCTTTTGACAGCCTGCTCCCTTCTGTCGCCACTGCCAGCTCATATGCTCGTGACGTCATAGCTCGAGCTGATGTGCCCGTGTTGTTGCTCGCAACCGACTCGTAGCCTCCCAGCCCTCCCAGAAACGTCGCTATGATTCCAGTCATCGCAACACCTAGTATTTTTGCGGCTCTCGTTTGCTAATTTGGACCCCAGTTCGCCGCGTTGGCCTCTCGGAAAGATTTTTGCCGCATTATACAGACCCTACCGTATTTTACGACAAGTGACTCTAGTGACATACGAAATTGCGGCCTTGCATCCCTCAATGCATACCTCTACACCACGCACCGAGACGGTCCATGCTGCACGCATCAAACCGTACCACGCGGACCCTGGTTTGGACGCCGGTACGTAGTAGTAGTGTCCCATCAGGCGGCGCATGCACTGATATCTGCATAAGGACGGACGAAGAAGAATCTCGAGAGTTTTGGTGAAGAGGACGTTCGAGCAGAGTGTGTTGGTCCCCGGTTGACGCTGATGTGTTTCTGTGTGCTCTGTGTGGTGTCATCTTAACTAATCTCTTGGCGCTACCTTGCCACGTATCGATGTAAATATCAAGGCCAAGCTGTACTAAACCACACATTAAACAAAACAATTTGGAGGACGCTTAAGCTTCGCCTTTAGGAATGGAACGCAATAGCACAAGAGACACCGTAAGCGACAAGAGACAGAAGACAGCGAAAAAGACGCAGCCGCTTTCATTACACGTCTCTCAAGAGCGAGCTTATGTTCCGAAGCTTCATGCCCTAGCGGTGATGGCATCGCTTCCCCTAGCGGCCTCTGCGAGAAAGCCTTTCGGCTCCAGTTAGCGCGTACTAGCTTTCCTTCTCTTAGAATGCGGCTGAGGCGTGCACTGAGAAGGGAGGCTCTGTTTCGAATTCCTTGTTATAGTCATTTTTATTTATTCATCCTTCCGGGACGTAGAGCCGCTGCCAGCCACATTGCCGAAACGCGCGGGCCTTTCGTTGCTGTCGTAGTTCGTCGACAACATAGTTGCCGATCCGAGCCGGTGCGATGAAGATCTCGGAGGCCATGCGCTGTCTATCTTTTCTGTGCGCCACACGCATGATGGCGCTACGTACACGCCAAGCGAAGAGGAAGTACAGCGGAAAAGTAATTTACCATTCGCTTAACTGCGTGTTCTGTAATTCTGTAATTTACATGCTCATAATTATTGTTATACGCCACAATACACTTCTCTAAGGGAAATTTCTGAACAACACCGCAATCAATAGACGCGCCTTAGTCCATTCTAAGCCAAATGGCGGGGTGGAATGGTTAGCGTGCTCGTCTCGCACGCACCCCCGGAGGCCCACGTTCGATTCCTCCGGTCAGCGATTTTTCCTACTCGTTTTTATTTATTAATGCTTCTGGGATGTTTCGCTCACGGCCAACGCCGGACGAAGCGGGACGGCGGCAGACGACGACGACACCAACTTTTCTGCGACACGGGGCCCTTAAGGCTACCGCGTTAAAACCAAGTCATGATGCCCCAGCGCACATACCATGTTCAATAAACCCAACCTCAGTATCTGTTAAAGCGATTACCGGCTCACCAACACATTTTTCACCTAATCGCATGATATGTCTGGCCTCAATGGCTTCCCGTTAAATGTGTGCCGGATGGTCATCCAAAATACCTGTCTGTGTTAGAAAACGATGGCAGCCATCATACCCGTTACAATGCGCAACCAGATTAGAGCCTCTGCCTATTTCTAATGATCTCTAATGCTCTCGTAACCGAACATTATTACACCTGCCCGTTTGACCTACAGACACTTTATCACAAGATAACGGAGTCCTGTATATCACTCCTAATTTACATGAAACATAGGAAAACTCACGCTTTTCCCGACACGTGTTTCTTTCCCGGACATTTTTCGCTGCTTCTTATCTGTGCTACATGTTTTGTCAGTTTATTTGGTGCTGAGAAAACCACATTAACGTCAAATTTTCTGGCAACATTTTTCAAATTGTGGGACAGACCATGCGTACATAGCAGGGCCATATATTTTTGTATCTCTCTGTCCAGCACTCTCCTGCTACCGTGAACCGGCGTACGACTGTTTTACTTTTTTGATAAGTTTATCACATGTTCCTAATATGACGTAAACGGGAAATCTGGCCTCCGATAGTCTAGATAGTTGTTCATTATAGCTGATTCGCATATTATGAAAGCATGATTTTGACAATACTGCCCCTAGGCTGGACAGAGTGATGCCATCTTTTATAAGCTTAGAATGTTGCGACCGATAATCTAGCCGCGGATTTGCACTCCTAGGCGAATACCGCCAACAAGCATGATGGCCACAAAACTTAAAAGTAGGGTCTAGAAAACGCAATTCGTTCTCTTGTGACATTCGCTGAAATATAAATCTCAGATCCAGCCCTTTCTCTTGAAAAACGTTTGGAATTTTCATAGGTGTTGAGCTAATATTGCAACCTGAAATCGTCAACATACCGAAAGTTTCTTATCCCAAGCCCTTGCAAGCTTTTGGCAATCAATTCATCTACTCTTCTTAAGAAAAGTTCACTTGGAACAGGAGCGACCTTTAAATCAATACAGATGCCTGCTTTTCGGGCATACAGGGTACTGTCAAATTCAACAAACATACCTTTCAAATAAAAAGATGCCAATTTCAAAAACCACCTGGTTGATATACCACAGTTGTTATCAAAAGCTATTTCATCATTCTGCTCCGAAATGCATATTCGCAGACTGGTCATGAGAGCTTCGTGAGGGATTCAATAAAATAAATCCTCTACATCAAAGTTAACGGCCGAGCCATCCCCTGTGTTGTCCGTTTTCAAGTACTTTACCGCCATCTCGCAGTCTTTAGAAGATACGAATGTTCGAAACGCAAAGTAGACAAATGTTTCTGGAAATAGTTTGAGACAATACATTGCCAAGTGCCCTTGTCAGAAATTATCGCTGTAAAAGGTTCCCCAGGCTTATGAGTTTTCACAAAAACGAATATGTCCAGACATCCTGATTTTGCGTCTTTTACAACTGTGGCGAATCTGCCTAAATTCAGTTTCCCTAACAAGCGCGAAGCCTCTCTCTTGACCTTCTTAGTGTCCTTTGACACAACCCTAAAATTATTCTCAACAGGCTCAACCGCTTTTTGGTTGTACACATTCCCAGACAAAATAACGAAACGGCAGTCTTTATCTGAGAGAGCGACCTTAAGATTCCCATTGACTATGAAATCAACCACAGGACAAATACTTAAAGACAGACGTTCACACCTTTCTGCCTTCGAAGCAACATTCAAACACTCCGAAATGAAGCAAGTGTGCGAGCTGTCTTTGTCTGGTGACGTTGTGCTTGGAGATGCTTGCGTGCCAGAAAGACACCTTGCTGTGCTTCGCAAGGGTCCCACGTTTGCTTCAGAGCCTCGCCTGTCACCAACTGACAAGGTGGCAATGGTTAGGTGATTGGCAGCGCAGGTGAAAGAGCTCGCGCACTTGTTTCATTTCGGAATGTGTGAACGTTGCTTCGAGGGAACAACAGTGCCAACGTTTCTCCTTAAGTGTTGGCCCTGTGGTTGATTTCATAATGAATGGGAATCTTAAGGTCACTCTCTCAGATAAAGACGGTCGTTTTGTCACTCTATCTGGGGATGTGTACAAACAAAAAGCGCTTGAGGCTGTTGAGAATAATTTTAGGATGGTGTCAAAGGACACTAAGATAGTCAAACAAGAGGCTTTGTTCTTGTCAGGGGAACTGAATTTAGGCAGATTCGCCACAGCTGTAAAAGACGCAAAATCAGGGTTTCTGGACATATTCATTTCTGTGAAAACTCATAAACCTGGGGAACCTTTTAAAGCGATAATTTCTGAGACGGGCTCCTGGGAATGTATTGTCTCAAACTATTTGCAGAAACATTTGTCTATTTTGCGTTTCGAGGATCCGTATCTTGTAAAGATTCCGAGATGGCGGTAGAGCACTTGAAAACGGACAACCCAGGGGATGGCTCGGCAATTAGCATTGATGTAGAGGATCTAGTTTATTCGATCCCTCATGAAGCTCTTACGACCAGTTTGCGAATGTGCATTTTGGAACACAGTGATGAAATAGCTTTTGATAACAACTGTGGTATATCAACCGGGTCGCTTTTGGAATTGGCATCTTTTTATTTGAAAGGTATGCTTGTTGAATTTGACAGTGCCCTTTATGCCCAGAAATCCGCCACCTGTATTTGTTCAATGGTCGCTCCGTTTTCAAGTGACCATTTCTTAAGCAAAATAGATGAAATGATTGCCAAAAAACTTCCAAGGGCTTGGGATAAGAATCTTTCGGTATGTTGACAATTTCAGGTTGCAATATTAGCTCTACACCTAGGAATATTCCTAAAGTTTTTCAAGAGAAAGTGCTGGGTCTGAGATTTACATTTGAGCGAATGTCACAAAAGAATGAATTGCGTTTTCTAGGCCCCACTTTGAAGTTTTGTGGCCATCATGCTTGTTGGCGGTATTCGCCTAGGAGTGCAAATCCGCTGCTAGATTATCGGTCGCAACATTTTAAGCTTATAAAAGATGGCATCAGTCTGCCCAGCCTAGGGGCAGTCCTATCAAATTCATGCTTTCATAATATGCGAATCAGCTATAATGAACAGCTATCTAGGCTAGCGAACGCAGAATTTCCCGTTTACGTCATATTATGAACTAGTGATAAACTTATCAAAAAAGTAAAACAGTCGTGCGCAGGTCCACGGCAGCAGGAGAGGGCTGGACAGTGAGATACAAAAAGATATGTTGCCCTTCCATATGTGCATGGTCTATCACACAATTTGAGATATGTGGCCAGAAGGTATGGTGCTAATGTGGTTTTCTCAGCACCAAATAAACTGTCAAAACTATGTAGCACAATTAAGAACAAAGCAGTGCAAAATGGCCAGGAAAGAAACACGTGTCGGGTGAAACTTGAGTTTTCCTATGTTGCATGTAAAGTAGGAAGGATATACAGGATACCGTTATATTGTGATAAAGGGTATGCGGGTCAAACGGGCAGGCGTATTAATGTTCGGTTACGAGATCACGAGATATCATTAGGGACTGATAGAGGCTCTAATCTGGTTGCTTAATGTACGGGCTGTAATGGCTGCCATCCTTTTCTGAATGCCCATCCGGCACAGATTAACCGGAAAATCATTGAGACCAGGCATATTATGCGATTAGGTGAAAATTGTGTTAGTGAACCCTCAATCGCATTAACCGATAATGAGGTCGGGTTCCTTGTACGTGGTATGTGTGCTGGGCATCATGACTTGTGTTTTGTGTAATGCGTGGTTTAGTGCGGCTTGGCATGGATATTTATATTGTGTGTTTTTTCAGTAAAATTCAGCTGCGAGTCAGCGCCCGTCTTGTTTGTTTCTTGATCTTTGTCCTAGTCTGTAGCGTTGTTTATTCATCATGCTACCATCTACCGTCTTAGGACTACGATTGCGGATAGTCGTTCACTCTGTCAGTTTCGCCTGTTCTTTTAATCACTAATATCTACTTTGTCCATTAATTTAAACATTCTAGTGGAAATTAAGAAGAAGAAATGGACATGGGCAGGACCTGTAGTGGGAAGAGAGGATAACCGATGGTCGCTTAGGGTAACAATCTAGATTCCAATGGAAGGAAAGCGTAGCAGGTGGCGGCAGAAATTTAGGTGGGCGGATGAGATTAAGAAGTTCGCAGTGGATGCAGCTAGCACAGAACCGGGTTAAGTGGAGAAATATGGTTGAGGCCTTCGCCCTGCAGTGGGTATAGTCAGGCTGATGATGATGAGGAGGATGATGATGATGATCTACTTCTGCCTCTATGAGAAACAGAATTAATTTAAAGAGGAATCATGGAACCGCCCTAGTCATAGTAACATGCTTCTTGCCGCCCTTGGGAAGCAAAAGAAAGAGCACCTGCTGCAACAGATGAAGTTGAGGAACATGAATTACATCCCTATCACGCGGAGTTAAGAGAAGGCGAGAGGAAACTGGTAGTTTTATGACCTCAGATGCCGGGTAGGTGCTAAACCTTTTATTCGAAGCCAAAAGAGCACCACTTCATGACCAAAGAGCAGCTTGTCTCAGTAAGGATTCAAGGGTATCGGTGGGTATTATGTCCTTCACCCTCTAAGCCCACAAAACAATCCTAAGTTAGATGCACTTCCGAATGGCGACATGCTGTTCGGGAATGGGAATAAACAGAGACCACTGATCAATCTGTGCCCGTCTTGGCACCTGAAGCCATATGTCTGCCAAACGAGTGATCAGTATTTCGCTCACAATCACGTTGCCGCCAACGCCGAGAACGACAATGCAACATTTACACAAAAATGTGGCCTCAACCGCTACCAGGCTTGTACGTCATAATAACTGGTTAAAAGGTCACGTGCCGGTGAACCTAGATGAAGAGACAGTTTCATCCGTGCTGACGAAGTAACATTTTTTGCATTAAAGCAGAGTGTCACAGTGCTGACTCATTGGTCAATGGCACCCGTTATAATAACGACTTTCACTATTTACCAGGAACTGCGATCTATATCCTTGTTGTGGCATCCAGAATTTGTAAGTGTATGAAAAAGTCACAAGGAACCGCTTGTCAGTTAATTACTTTGTATTATTGAAATCTCATGCTTCAAATCTGACAAATTTACATTCCGCAGAAGACATATAGACTATGCCAGACGGCTGTGGCTAAAGAAGCTTAACACCACTCATGCATACGTCTACACTAAGGTGATCCTTCTCGATTTTAAATACTGCATGACAGAGTGAAAATCATTTGTTAGGCGTTCAAGGAACCACATCACCGCCAATGCGTTGCGCACTTTTCCGGTGGTGCCCTTATCGGGAACTCGGACCGGAGGGTTTTTACACCAACGCACCTAGACGCACGTTCGGACAACTACCTCGTGACATTGGAGACAACCTCGCACAAGAGAACCTCCGGATGGCGCGCCGACAATCCAGGTATCATTCCCCACGTCGGCAAACCGCTTCAACAACTGGTAACTTCCCGCGAGCACCGCCTGGTCGCTCGCCAAGCCCCCACCGGGAAAACTGAGTAGAGCGACCTCCGGGGGCGGGGCCGCTAAATGTCAGCACAAAGAAGTCCCCCCAATGAGAACAGATATGGATTTTGGAGCAGAAACGACAGCATTTGGTTCACGAGACCGGCTCTCGCTGGACATCCCTGTGTGCATCGATGGTCATAATGTCAGCGCTTTAGTGGATACCGGAGCAGACTTTTCGATTTTGAGTGGGAAACTAGCAGCGACCCTTAGGAAGGTTATGACACCATGGTGTAGCACGCAAATACGCACGGCTGGGGGGCATGTAATTACTCCTATTGGACAGTGCACGGCTAGAATCCAGATTCGTACGTCAACGTTCGTTGTCAGCTGCGTCGTTCTCCGGGAATGTTCTCGTGATTTGATTCTCGGTGTGGATTTCCTGCGGGAATATGGCGCCATCATCGATCTCCGACAGCGAACGGTCTCGTTCTCAACGGAGAAAGCGGCTGCCAGCCCCACCGATGGCCAACGTACGTGCGCCCTACGGGTTTCAGCCGAGTGTGTTTCAGTGCCTCCCCGCTCCAGCGTGTTTGTGAGTGTTGTGTGCGACGGGCTTCGTGACGGGCCGATAATAGCTGAAAGCAACCGTTCTCTTTTATTTTCTCATGGCATCTGTGCAGCTCGAAGCTTAATTATTCTCAATAATGGTCACTCTCAGCTTCTCGTCACGAACTTCACGAATGAATCTCGCCACCTCTATCGCTCTACTGCCATCGCTTTCGGCGAACTGTTAAAGGAAGTTTCTGAATGTTTTGCGTTTGACGTTATTATTACTCCCAGTGTTCTAGACCGCATCAATGTTAGCAGTGACCTTTCTTTCTGTCAACAACGCGCCCTGCGTGCCTTACTGCTGGAGTACGCCCCGTGCTTTGCCTCATCGTCGAAAGTCCGGCAAACTTCTATCGCCAAGCATCGCATCATAACGTCTGACGATGCCCGGCCTATTCGACAGCAGCCGTACCGTATTTCGGCCAAAGAACGTGAGGCAGTTCGGACACAAGTCCAGGAAATGCTTAATGATGATGTTATTCAGCCGTCTAAAGTCCGTGGTCGTCGCCCGTCGTGTTGGTTAAGAAGAAGGATGGCACGCTGCGTTTTTGCGTTGATTACAGGAAACTGAATGACATCACAAAAAAAGATGTATATCCATTGCCCCGTATCGACGATTCACTCGATCGACTTCACAACGCCAAGTTCTTTTCCTCCATTGATTTAAAAAGTGGTTATTGGCAGGTAGAAGTGGATGAGCGCGATCGGGAAAAGACTGCCTTTGTGACACCCGATGGCTTATATGAATTTAAAGTATTGCCTTTCGGTCTGTGTTCAGCGCCAGCGACGTTCCAGAGAATGATGTACACCGTACTTGCTGGTCTTAAATGGCAAACCTGTTTGGTTTATTTGGACGACGTCGTCGTGTTTTCAAAACGTTTGACCAACATCTTAAGCGGCTGCGAACGGTATTGGACGCTCTTCGCTCAGCCGATTTGACACTCAAACCGGAAAAATGTCACTTTGGATATCAGCAGCAAAAATTTCTCGGACATGTGGTTAGCGCTGACGGTGTCCGGCCTGACCCTGATAAAACAGCCGCTGTAGCCAATTTTCCCATCCCTACCACGAAGAAAGCAGTCCGACGTTTCTTAGGCCTGTGCGCGTACTATCGCCGTTTCATTGCCGATTTTGCCAAGATTGCAGAACCTTTGACGCGCCTGACAAGTGATGACGTCCCGTATGTCTGGTCTTCCGAGCAGCAGGAGGCATTCACCGAGCTGCGCCAACGGCTGCACAACCCTCCCGTTCTTGCGCACTTCGATGAGGACGCTGCCACCGAAATTCACACCGACGCCAGCAATGTCGGTCTGGGTGCTGTTCTGGTCCAGCACCAGCAAGGCGAGGAAAAAGTGATCGCTTATGCCAGCCGCACCCTTTCTCGGGCAGAATCAAACTATTCAACTTCTGAAAAGGAGTGTCTCGCCGTCGTTTGGGCCACAATGAAATTCCGACCTTACCTCTACGGCCGTAAATTTAAAGTTGTGACAGACCATCATGCTTTGTGTTGGCTAGCTAGTCTTCGAGATCCATCAGGACGTCTTGCACGGTGGAGCCTTCGTATGCAGGAGTTTGATTACTCTATCGTTTATAAATCCGGACGTAAACATGAAGATGCTGACACACTGTCTCGATCACCCGTGGAGTTGGCCCATGACAGTACGGATGAAGACGCCCATTTTCTTGGCATTATCAGTTCCTCTGATTTAAAGGCCCGGCAACGGGCTGACCCAGACCTCAAAACTGTGATCGATCATCTGGAGGGTTTTGATTCTACAGTATCTCGACTGTTTGCTAAGAACTTGTCATCCTTCTGTACGCGCGACGGAATCCTCTACAAGAAAAGCGCCGGCAACAGTGACCGAGCCTATCTTCTAGTCATCCCTGCAGATCTCCGCGATGAAATCCTTCATGCTTGCCATGATAAACCCACCGCTGGACACTTGGGCTTTGCACGCGCTCTTACCAGAGTGCGCAAGGCCTACTAGTGGCCCAAACTTACCGCCACTGTTCACCGATATGTTAGAGGTTGCCGCGAGTGCCAGCGACGCAAGACACCGCCATTGAAGCCAGCGGGTTTCCTGCAGCCTATTCCCCCACCGCTAGTACCATTCGACCAAATTGGTATGGACTATCTTGGCCCTTTTCCTCTATCGTAAGCTGGCAATAAGTGGATTATCGTGGCTACAGATTATCTGACACGTTACGCGGAAACTATGGCGGTGCCACGTGCAACATCCTCCGAAGTGGCACAATTTTTCATGACGCAGATTGTCCTCCGCCATGGCGCCCCTTCATACGTCATTACTGATCGTGGCAAGGCATTTACAGCGCGTCTTCTTGAAGAAGTTTTCCAACTAAGCCAGACACATCACCGAAAGACTACTGCTTACCATCCTCAGTCTAATGGCCTTACTGAGCGACTAAACAAAACAATAGCGGACATGCTCGCCATGTATGTCGATGTCCGGCATAAAACATGGGACGAGATATTGCCTTATGTCACATTTGCATATAACACGGCCGTCCAAGAAACAACTCGATTCACTCCGTTTCGCCTAGTATACGGACG
>JAJIZL010031521.1:39868-107120 GCA_023969395.1 Amblyomma maculatum | reverse complement strand
TGATTTCTATCCTTAACTTTTATTTCTATATTTTTGAATTTGCTCGTGCTTCATGGAATTCATCTCAAGCCTCCGCGCTTTCACTCTAGATTTGTCAGTTTCATGCTATATTTATTTCGGGGCTTTTAAGGACAGGACGCAGCAAGTTTTTTTTTCTTTTACTGCAGCAAGTCTTCCTCCTAAATACATAATCATCGACCGGTTTATTACTTTTCATTTCATGCTTAGTGTCCATGTGTATGTTCTGTGTTCCTTACATTTCTTGTAGTCATTCAGGCTGTTTCATCAGCGTTACAAACTCTTTATGTCGCATTCGTGAGCACACGCAACAATATATAATTCAAAGCTGAATTTAAATAAACATTTTGGCACCATATTTGGTAGAAATAAAAGTGAAAAATATTGTATTATTTTGTACTAAAAGTTTGAAATTACTTTAAAAGTGCTGTGTTCGCCTACATTACATGCGTACTAGCATATGTGAACCCATCAGTGATATTTGCGCTGTACTCAAATAATAATTTCAATAACAAAATATCTCACTAAATTCTGTCTTGAATGCTTCCCAAGCAGCCCGCAAAGCGTCCTCGTCATCCGCTACAGAAGGAATTGGCACGGATGAAGGTTTGGTGAGGGCAAGAAGAATCACACCGCCAAGACACCATAATTGGAAACTGCCAAGAGAAGCGCGCAAAGCTCCCATCGGTATTATGGTGATAGAACCTGCACAACAGGTTTTTTGAGGTCTCGCATTTGAAGAGAAGCAGGACTTTAATAGCGCGCTCCCCGAATAAAACAGCTGCCGGAAAGACTAAACTTAGCGGAAAGGGTCTGCATCAATAATGCAAGCAGGTTTCTCAACAAAAGAAGTTTGTTTTAACGATTCAGATTGAGGCTGAAACGAATATAATGTTTCAGCATTTTTCACACACACATTCTCATTTTTTTGAAAAAAAGGTGATGCTCTATGAACCTTTTGCTGATAGTGTCATGATCATTGGGCGAGTTGTATAATGTGCCCAATAATCATGATCACTAAAGACAAGCCGCAATGAGGCCAGCCTGTCAGTATTGTGTCTCACATTACGCTAAAAGTCGGTCATCATGAATATATTGCGGTTGCTTTCTTCGCAAGTACTCATAACCACAAAAAAAAAGAAAAAATGCCGAACTCTTAGTAATGCGTTATGGGCCCAATTATTTCTCTGCACTATTGGCAACTTTAACAAACTACTGAAATATGCAATGTTACTGACCTAATCTGGAACCTTTTCCTGCCAATGCAGGCGCCTCAAGCATGCATACTTTGTAATGCGCTGTACGATATACAGGTACGTGTATTATTTTACAAGTGCAGGAAGGTAAATCATGTCTTTTCTCGCAGAGGTCTGTACATTAAAGATTTTCTTTGGGCGTTTTCTGTTCTACCTTTCCCGTAAATAAAGGACTCTACAGTATAACCAAATAACTTGTAGAAAAGTAAGTGGCTCAGCGGCAGCATGTTAAATCTGTTGCGAAATGAGCGGAAGAGACAAGGAGTGGGTATCGGTGAGGCCACAGCACACTTTGCGTATTGTATTGCTCCCTACCATAGCCCCTTGTTTATAAACATCTCCCCTTGCATATACTGGCTGCGAAGGGATACCTAATATTCGAAATCAATCTAGAACTGCTCACTTTCAAGTTACCAGCAATTGAGACTTGCCACACAGCAACAAGTGCTATCGGCCCCAGTGCATTCCAGTCGCAAACATGTTCAGTGCCAACAAGTGCCAACTGTGGCACTGAAGATCAAGATGCTGAAGACTCGATCGCAATTTACTATCCATGCGCTTAGTGTTGTCGTGATTTTCTGTCAAAAAAAAAATACTTGTCACGCTTCGGTGCACAGAACACGAATACCTGCCCGATTTGACCATCTTCATGATAAGCATGTATATGCTATGTTGCCCAGCACTAGGCTAGCTATGCGCCAAGAACCATTTGCGCGACAGTTCACGGCATACTGGGGCATTTTTAGCGCTTTACCATAGACGTAATAGAAGAGACATCTGAGCAAGTTGGTACGATGACATGAGAAATAAACAGCGCTAAAGACGAGGATGAAGAACAAGAAGCAAACAGGATGGGTGCTGACTCGCAACGCAAGTTTACTTAATAAAACAACGAATAATCACTTTAAAAATTATCAGGGTTGGTTACTTGAACGTGGCATGTGTACTGGGTCGTCATGACTTTTTGGTATTTGATTAGTGTGTGGTACGGCATGGCTTGTATTTTTTATTTTGTGTTTTACACAATATTCTTCCGTTGCGAATAACCGCCCGTCCTATTGGCATCTTGCTCTCCGTCCCCGTCTTTAGCGCTGTTTATTCATCATATTGTTACGTTAGGCGATGCATGCGCTGATATGCGCATAAGAAGGCAAAAAACGAATCTGTGTAGTTCGGGCGAAGAAGACGATGTTCGATCAAAGTCGGCTGGTGCCTGCAGGACAGGCCTGTTCTGTGAAAGCCTTGTCTCCCGTTTCCGCTCCCTGAACCCTCAAGCCGAACTACCCCCGTAACATCTTGGTGGAGGCGCTTTCGATCCCCTTGCCACAGCTCCTCGTATTTCCGCGTGTAGGGTTGTTTTTATTCGGTAAACCCAGATGGATCCAGCCGCTCAGGAGGAACTCGTAGCGGAGCGTCAGGCGTGGCGAATGAGCAAGGCAGCGACCAACTAACTTCTTCGTCCTTGAGAGCGGCAGCACGCGACGCATGTCAGCGGCTATAACGATGAAGATTACCACACTAAAGTTTCCCTCCAGGCAGAGAAGGAGCCATCCTGGCGACTCATGGAGCCGAAAGGACAGACGGATCGTAGTAGGACTTGATTCGGTCCACATGAACTATTTCGCGACCACGGCGACGCAAGTCCGCAGAGGGCGTAACGGGCTCAACTACGTAGTTCACAGGAGAAGTTTTTTGAAGGACTCGGTATGGACCGTGATACCGAGCATGAAGCTTCTTTGAAAGGCCGGCGGTTGTGGCAGGAACCCAGAACCACACGAGGGAGTTGGGTGCATATGAAGGCGCCTCGCCAGTGTCACGATGGTGTTTTTGTTGCCACTGGTTTTCCTTTGTAAGCGAACGAGCGAGCTGACGGCATTCTTCTGCGTACTGGGCGGCGTCCGAGTGTGGCGGCGACTCAGAAACATCAGGACGGTAGGGAAAAAGCGCGTCCATTGTGCAGGTTGGCTCACGCCCGTAAAAAAGAAGGGAGAGATTCCAGTGATGGTCTGTATCGCAGTGTTGTACGGGTAGGTTACGAAGGGAAGAACGTGGTGCCAGTTGGAATTAGCGTCTTTGACGTACATGGCCAGCATGTCGCTCAGAGTACGGTTGAAGCGTTCTGTCAGGCCATTCGTCTGAGGGTGGTAAGAGGTAGGGGTGCAATGAATGATGCGACATTCTTTCAGTAAGGCCTCGAGAGTGTCGGACAAGAAAACGCGTCCGCGGTCACTGAGCAGTTCCTTCGGAGTCCCGTGCCGAAGAATCAAGTTGTTGAAAATGAACAAAGCAACGTCTCTTGCAAAGGCAGAGGGTAACGGTGATGTTTCAGTGTAGCGTGTAAGATGGTCTACTGCCACAATAATCCACCGGTTTCCAACAGGAGTAGTAGGAAGAGGGCCATAGAGATCTATGCCAACGCTGTCAAACGGACGAGCAGGGCAGGGTAACGGCTGCAACGAAACAGGGGACTTCTGAGGAGTTTTTCGGCGTTAACAAGATTTGCAAGCATGCACGAAATGTCGTACGAAGCGGTACATTCCACGCCAGTAAAATCGCAGACGTAGGCGCGTGTTGGTTTTCAATACGCCCCCGTGGGCCCATTGTGGGTCACCATGGTACGCAGCACAAATGTCGGCACGGAAATGACGCGGGATGACCAGAAGCCACTTCCGTTAATCAAGCAAATAATTGCGGCGATAGAGAAGGCCGTCACGAATGGAGAAGTGGTGGGCTTGGCGGACGAGCGCTTTGGATGAATGGCCGGGAGTATGACTTGAAAGAAAATCCAAAAGTGCATTGATCCAGGGGTCATTCCGCTGATCGGTAGTCATGTCGATAGCGGCAAGATTCGACAAATCGTAGGCACAGATGTGGTCAGACGAAGTATCTGTAGGCAATGGCGAGCCGGAAAGAGCATCCGCGTCCATATGCTTCAGGCCTGATCGATAAATGACATCAATGTCAAACTCCTGGAGACGAAGAGCCCAGCGAGCAAGGTGACCGGATGTGTCTTTCAGACAGGCAAGCCAGCACAAACCGTGGTGATCGGTCACAACGTAAAACGGTCAACCATACACATAGGGACGAAATTTTCCGATGGCCCAAATAATGGCGAAACGTTTTTTTTAAATACACAGCGCAACAAACATAGGACATCAAGTAGACGGGAACAGCGCCAAACATTCCCTTTCTGTGACTGAATCATTAAATTCTGCCTTCGTCAATGTTCGGCTGGCGTATGCCACAACATACTCGCTGTAACCAGGCTGACGTTGGGTAAGGACGGCACCAAGCCGAATACCACTGGCATCAGTGTGGATCTCCGTAGGCGCAGTCGGATCAAAGTGGCGTAGAATGGGAGGCGAAACCAAAAGGCGGCGTAAAGTGTCGAAGGCTTTATTGCAGGCTGGAGTCCAGGCGGAAAGGTCGGAGCTGTCGGCAAGGAGCTGGGTCAGAGGAGCGATGATAGAGGCGAAGTTCGAGATGAAACGTCGAAAGTAGGAGCAGAGGCCGATAAAGTTCCGGAGCTGCTTCAGGGAGGTTGGCTTCGGAAACTCTGCAACTGCGCGAAGTTTGGTGGGGTCGGGAAGAATGCCATCCTTAGAGACTACGTGTCCTAAAATTGTGAGTTTTCGAGCTTCAAAGTGGCACTTCTTCAAATTCAACTGAAGCCCAGCATCGGCGAGACATGTGAGGACATGCTTTAGGCGGAGAAGGTGAGAAGAAAAGTCGGTAGAAAAAACTACGAAGTCATCCAGGCAACAAAAACAGGTCTGTCACTTGAGTCCACGAAGAACAGTGTCCATCAGGCGCTCTAAAGTAGCTGGGGCATTGCAGAGGCCAAAGAGCATAACGTTGAACTCGTATAAGCCGTCCGGTGTTATAAAAGTAGTTTTCGAGCAGTCATAATCAGTTATCGGTACCTGCCAGTAGCCAAAGCGCAAATCCAAAGAGGAGCAATACTCGGCTCCCTGTAAATAGTCCAAGGCGTAGTCGATTCGCGGCAGAGGATCGACATATTTGCCCGTGATTTTGTTAAGCCAACGTTAATCGACGCAAAACTGGATGGAACCTTTTTTCTGGTGACCAAAACAACCGGAGAAGCCCATGGACTGTTAGATGGCTGTATGACTCCACTGCGAAGCGTGTCGTCCACGCTGTCAGCAATGACTTGGCGCTCAGAGGCCGACCCGCGATAAGGACGCTGTCGTAAAGGTACGTTTCTACCAGTGTCGATTCTGTGCGTAACGACAGACGTGCGATCCAGAGCAGTGTGAGGAAGGTCGAAGGCAGAAGTGAAGTTCTGTAGAAGAGCAGCGAGTTGATCGCGTTGTGCGGGTGGAAGATCTGCGTCAATAGCTTGTTGAAGAACATCGGGTGGTGTCGAAGAGGTCGCTATATCGCAAGAGCTGAGCACATTAACGTCTAATGAAGTAGGCGTGGCAGGAAGAGTATTTATAAGCGCGAGATCAAGTTCCAGAAACTTGGATTTACGCAGTGGACGCCATCTCCCGAGTTCACCCCACTGACTGCCACAGTAAGCATGGCATCTCAGGACGCATCACCAGCTACACAAACTCCACCTACCCCCATGGTCTTAACCAAAATCCGCCATCCGCCTATTTTTAACGGCGAAGACTGGCTCGATGAATACCAAAGGTGCAGCAAGAAGAACCGGTGGGATGCTAGCATAATGCTTGCCAACATCATCTTCTACCTAGCGGGAACGGCGAAGACCTGGTTTACTAACCACAAACAGGAGATGCCTACCTGGGACATATGTAAACAAAAATTTCAGGACTTGTTCGGCACGCCGATTGACGAGCTCTAGCAGCCAAAAAAGACCTGGCTACTCGCGCTCAATCGTCAACCGAATCATACCTCGCCTACATACAAGACCTCCTCGCTCTGTGTCGAGAGGTAAACACCTCTATGACTGAAGATGATAAAGTGGACCATATACTTAAGGGTATCGCTGATGATGCATTCAACATACTTCTCTGCAAAGACTGCGCTACGGTGGACGCAGTCCTACAAGTCTGTGGCCGTTTCGAACAGGCGAAGCAGCGCCGCATCGTCCATCGGTTTGAGCGCCTTCCCAACACGGCGACTATTTTGTCTATTTAAGTAAGTAAGTGCTTTATTTTCCGTTTGCAATATACAGTTGAGAACGGACAGGTTCGAGGAAGAAAGCTGCGGAAACAGCTTGACGGGTCCTAAAACCCGTTTTCTGGCAGCAGCAGCCGTGCGGAATGGTGATGTTTAAATACAATAAAGCACAAACGTCACGAAAGGAACAACACAAACAAAAAAGGTGAATCTGCAAAGCTACATAGGTTAGTATTAAAAAAATACAGCAGCATGAAAATAATCTCACTCAGTCGCAAGAGAAGTACAATTGGCATGGAAAATATATAGTGCTGATTTACAATGACTAACCCAATGGTCGACAATATAAATACACACTTAATATTATTGGCAAAAATAATTGTGTAGAGTAGATAATGAAACATGTAAAACATCAATATTTTCAGAGATTAGTGCTTTGGGTAAGGCAGGTAGGGTGTAAGCAATCATTTGCTTACCGTAATTAGTTCGCGTGTGTGTTACATACCAGTATTGCGGACATCGCATTTGGTAGTGAAATAGATTTTGTTGAAGATTGGCTGTTGAACGGACTACATACCAGCGGACATCGCATTTGGTAGTGAAGTAGATTTTGTTGAAGATTGGCTGTTGAACGGACTACGTCCTCATATGACGATCTGCCTACTTTGCAGCAGCCTTCAAGTCAGAACAACCTCACTACTATCGTCCGCAGGGAAATCGAGGCCTTGACTCCTGTTACACTTACATAACCCCCTCCAGAGCCAACAATAGCTACGATACAGGCTGTCGTCCGCCAAGAATTCGCGAATGTGGGCCTCGCCTCCAATCCTACCATGCCAGCCACTGCACCACAGCCAATGCCAGTGGTTGCTGCTGCTGCCACAAGACCGCCCTACACATCGCGCTACCCTACACGCAAACCTGCGGAGTGGCGCACTTCTGACGATAGGCTTATCTGATTTGTCTGCTGTAGGACTGGCCATACGTCCTGCTATTGCCGGAGCCGCCCGGCTCCCCCCTCTCACCCCTATTACAGCCCTGTTCGTCATGACTACTATGCACCACGGCGAGTTTCTGTCACCCAAGCACAGCCTCGTACAGAGCTCATTGAGCAAGCCCGTCGTCCCAGCCGTTCGCCATCGCTGCAAGCCCACCGTTCCCGATCACCTACTTCTCGCCGCAGCTTGTCCCCGACGTACCAAGGACCTTACTCGGGAAACTAGGCAGCGCAGCGCCCGGACGTGTCGCCGCGTTATCCAACCCGGACAGCCAACTGTGTTTCGACCATCGCACCACGCCGCAACCTGATCAATGTGCTCGTAGACAGAGTCCCTGTGCCCGCTCTCATTGACACTGGAGCCCATATTTCTGTCCTTAGTTCTTCGTTCCGCCAGCGCCTCAAAAACGTTCTTACGCCCGCTAACACCTCTACAGTTCGTGTTGCAGATGGCAACAGTGCTACCATAATCGGAATGTGCACTGCGCGCGTTAGCATCACCGGCCACCACGTCCCGGCGCTCTTCGCCGTCCTTACTACTTGTCCTCAAGACGTCATTTTAGGCCTAGACTTTTCAACAGCCCATTCCGCCCTCACTGACTGTTTCTCCGGACTTATACGCCTAGCCCTGCCCCATTTTGCTCCCGACCTTAGGAGTGACCATTGCCAGCCTCGTCTCCGCTGCAGTACATTTACTCGCCTACCTCCCGAGGTGGCAGTATACGTGCCCATCTCACCCTCTTCTTCCCTGCCTGACGGCGCCTACGTTGTCAACCCCTTCATCGACGTCACTCTACAGCGCAACATCGTCCTACCCAATAACATTGTACACGTCGCGAATAATCTCACCTATATTCCCGTACTCCAGCATGTCTTCGCAAGTTCTCCCGGGGGGCATTTTTCGTGCCGAGCTGTCACCTTTGTCCAGCTTTACTACATCTGCAGTGCTGTCCGACCGCCACGCCGAGGTACCTGCCCAACCTGTCCCGTCACATAGTCCGGAGGACCGCATCTCAGCCATGGTTGCCTCTGACCTGCGCCCCGCATATGCCAGTGCCCTTGCCGGCCTTTTGCGGTCATACAGCGACATTTTTGATTTCGGTCACGGATCCCTGGGCCAAATGTCCGTCGTCACGCATCGAATCGATACTGGAGATGCCCGCCCTATTCACCGATGGCCTTACAGAGCTGCTCTTTCCGAACGCCGGATCATTCAGGAAGAAATGAAGAAAATGTTAGCCAGCAACATTATTGAGCCGTAGAGCCGCCCCTGGGCATCTCCGGTGGTACTCATCAGAAAGAAACACAACAGCTGGACGTTTTGCGTAGATTATCGACACCTAAACAAGATTACAAAGAAAGACGTGTACCCTCTTCCAATGATCGATGACGCCCTCGACTGCCTGCATGGTGCCAAATACTTCTCCTCCATCGATCTCCGTTCAGGATATTGGCAGATCTCTGTTGACGAACGATATCGTGAAAAGACGGCTTTTGTCGCCCCAGATGACCTCTACCAATTCAAGGTGGATGCCTTTCGGCTTATGTAATGCACCTGCGACCTTCGAGCGCATGATGGACTCCTTACTACTCGGATTAAAATAGACCACATGTCTGTGCTACCTCTATGACATCATCTTATTTTCATCAACCCTTGAGGGCCACCTCCATCGTGTTTCGGCTATTCTTGGCATCTTCCGAAAAGCTGGCCTTCAGTTGAACTCCAAGAAGTGTAGCTTTGGTTGCCGGGAACTCAAGGTCCTAAGACATTTAGTCAACACCCATGGCATCCAGCCCGACCCCGACAAATTTCGCACTGTAAGTGGTTTGCCTACACCGAAATCTCGCAGCGACGTGCGTAGCTTTCTCGGACTTCGCTCGTATTTCCGGCGATTTGTACCAAGCTTCGCGGAGATCGCCCGTCCACTTACGCAGCTTCTGAAAAAAGAGGTCTCCTTTTCCTGGGGCCACGAACAATCGGCCGCCTTCGCCGCTCTTATTGGCCACCTCACCGGCCCGCCAGTGTTGGCTCACTAACAATCCGCCAGCGCCCACAGAAGTACGCACCGACGCAAGCGGTCATGGAATTGGTGCTGTTCTCGCACAACGCCAGCTCAGTTTCTCTCGCGTCATCGCCTATGCCAGCCGACTCCTCTCTGTGGCCGAACAGAATTACTCCATAACTGAACGTGAGTTCTTAGCACTAGTTGGGCCATTACGAAGTTCCGCCCTTACTTGTATGGCCGGCCATTCACAGTAGCCACTGACCACCACGCATTGTGTTGGCTTTCTACACTCAAAGACCCTACTGGCCGCCTAGGGCGTTGGGCCTTGCGCCTTCAGGAGTACAATTTTTCAGTGGTCAATAAGTCTGGCCAGTTGCTCCGAAACGCGGATTGCCTGTCCCCTCATCCACATCGACCCGCCAACCCAACCTGAATGCGACAACGACGCTTGCGTGGTCTCTATTTCTGACTTTTCCAACATTCGCCGTGATTAACGCCAGGACCCTCGGCTTCGCGAAATTATCAATCGCCTCAGCGCCGATCACCATGACCCTTCCCTTCGTTGGTTTGTTCTCCACGACAGCACCTTATACCGGCACAATATGCGACCTGATGGCCCCGACCTTCTACTAGTAGTCCCTCAGCACCTACGCACAGCCGTCCTTGAACAGCTTCACGACGTTCCCGCAGCGGGTCATCTAGGCGTCTCTCACACAGACGGCATTGTGCGCCGTCGGGTCTTTTGGCCAGGCCTATACCGCGCAGTCCGCCGCTAAGTGGCTGCCTGTGGCCGCTGTCAACGCCGGAAAAAGCCATCACTTTTACCAGCTGAACTTCTGCAGCCGATCGACATCCCCATAGACCGATTTTCTCGAGTGGATCTGGATCTTTTAGGGCCTTTTCCACTGTCCGCATCAGGGAACAAATGAATTGCGGTGGCCACTGATTATACCACACGCTACGCGGTCACACGAGCAATACCAACCAGTTGTGCAACTGATGTCGCTGTTTTCCTCCTCAACGATGGTATACTTATTCATGGAGCTCCTCACCAACTGCTCACCGGCCGTGGCCGTTGCTTTCTTGCCCGTATATTCGACGAGATCCTACGGTTGTACAACGTTCGTCATTCTTTCACGACTGCCTACCATCCACAGACAAACGGGCTTACCGAACGCCTTAACCGGACACTAACTGACATGCTGTCAATGTACGTTTCTGATGACCACCGCGATTGGGATATAACACTCCCGTTTGTCACTTTTGCATACAATTCGTCGCGTCACGACACTATCGACTCCTCCCCTTTCTATCTTCTTTACGGCAGTGAACCTCTGCTTCCTTTTGACAGCCTGCTTCCTTTGTTGCCACTGCCATTTCATATGCTCGTGACGCCATAGCACGAGCTGATGCTGCCCGCTTTGTTGCTCGCCACCGACTCGCAGCCTTCCAGCACTCCAAGAACGTCGCTATGATTTCTGTCATCGCAACACCCAGTATTCTTCCTGGTCTCTCGTGCTGCTTTGGACCCCAGCTCGCCGCGTCGGCCTCTCGAAAAAACTTTTGTCCCGTTATACAGGACCCTACCGTATTTTACGACAAGTGACACCAGTCACATACCGAATTGCGCCCTTGAATCCCGCACGCCATACCTCCACACCACGCACCGAGACGGTCCATGTTGCACGCCTAAAGCCGTACTACACGGACCCTGGTTTGGACGCTAGTACGCACCGGGACGGTGCTTTTCATCCGGCGGGGTAGTTTTACGTTAGGCGATGCATGCGCTGATATGCGCATAACAAGGAAAAAGACGAATTTGAGTAGTTTGGGCAAAGACGACGACGTTTGATCAGTGTCGGCTGGTGCCTGCAGGAGCACGAGCACGAGCTGTGCTGGCGTGCTGTTCTGCATTCTTCTCCTGACTGTTGATCCTGTCTTGTCTGCAAGCCTGACCGTTCTCTCTGGTGAGGTCATTTCACGTCGGGGGATTGGCCAGTATTTGTTTTGAACCGAACCTAGGATTCATGTACAATTAGGACTATAATGTCTCTAGCTTCCCCAAGGGGGGGTTCGGCATCCTGGTTTGCCAGTTTGCCAGCCCAAAGCTTGGACTTGGAATCTTTCGAACGAAATGGAATAAGTATAATACCGGTGGCATTTGTACCAATTGGGGATGGATTCCTGAAGTTGAAAAATCCAAAAATAATCCAGGAGCAGCTAAAGGATGTCACCCCCCACTACCTAGAAATCTCTGAGGTGCGTCCGTTTAGCAGGAGAGGTATCCTATGTAAGTCCTCGAACATACAGTGTGTGTCGGACTTGCTTCGATACACATCGTTTGCATCATTGCCTGTTAAACCTTTTATACCTGAACAGCTGGCATGTGCAAAAGGTATTATACGCGGCGTGGATTCGTCGGCTTCTCCGCAAGAAATGATTGAAGAATTTAATGAGGCTGGCATTGGCATCTTATCACTATTCCGTTGCAGCAGGGATGCTGGTGGCTCTAGGGTGCCGACAGAATCAATGATAGCGACGTTTGCCGGGGCTAACTGTCCAACAGAGAATAAAGTATGGCCCATTGTGTACCGTGTAGATCCCCTGCAGCCTCGCCCTTTGCAGTGCAAAAACTGCTGGCGATTCGGACACAGCAGAAAGGCGTGCAAATCCGCATCACGCTGCAGACTGTGCGGAGACAACCATTCATCTGGCATGTGCACTTCTGCTGTGGTAATTTGCGCATTGTGTCACGCAGATCACCCTGCTGATGATGGTGCATGCCCAAAACGCGCAGATGAACAAACTGTTCTTAACATCATTCAGCATAAAAGGTGTTCTAGAGCAGATGCCTATGCCCAGCTAGACCAGAAGAGGAATTCGTATGCAGCTTGTGCAAAAACAATAGCTACAGATGTGGAAACAGGCATAACAAAGTCGGTTGTCTCAGCTGTAGAGAAATCTCTTGAGGGTTTTTTCGAGCGTATGTTAAGCACATTTACAGAGGCTGTGTCACAGGTCATAGCTACAAAGATTGGTTCGACCGAAATTGCAGCTTCGCAAGTTGACAACCCTGGTATAGCTGAATGCTATGCTCCTATGGTTGCTAGGGCCTCAGTTGAGGGAGATTCTACCCAGACGACGCCTGCTCCTTTTTTGTCAATGAAAGTACAGGGACAGGGTCCTGTGGATACCCACGTGTCCACCGTTTACCCATTGGATGTAGAGATGCCATGTTCGTCCCAGAAGCGTCGCGCTTCTTCCTCTCCCTCAAAATCCGCCCATTCTAACACTAAAAGTAAAAAAGGTTCCCCTAATCCTCAGAATAACATTGATGTCTTAAAGGAGGCTGTTACAGCCTCCCGGATTCTACAATAATCATGGCGGGGTTAAAAGCACTACAGTGGAATTGTCGTTCAATTGCATCTTCGTTTCACGATTTGCAGAATCTTATCTCAAATTTCAACCCAGACATAGTTTTATTACAAGAAACTTGGCTTTTGCCAAATCGGCCATTTTCTCTAAAGTATTTTAGAACTTTTAGATCAGATCGCACTAGCGGCCGGGGTGGCGGCTTGCTAACATTAATTTCGTCAAAAACAATTCATCGGGCGAAGGTGTCACACAAAATTCTACGACAAGACTGCGAACTGCTTGCAGTTGATATCGCAATTACACAGTCTGCTCCTCTCACTATTGCAAATGTCTACTTCCCAACAGGTGTCCGTACAACAGATGATTTGAGTGATCTTTTGAGTTCAACAAACGGACTGATTATTGCTGCGATTTTAATTCACACCATGTTATTTGGGGTTACCGTTCAGATATATGTGGGCAGCGACTTTGGAACTGGATGTCTGTAAATGATGTGCATTGCTGTAATATTCCAGGCATAACCTTCATGCGAGCAGCTGCTAGGTCAGTAATTGATTTAACGTTACCAGCAAATGGAGTAAGGGTCTCATCATGGGCTACGGTGGATTGTGGTACATCTAGCGACCACTTTCCAGTTACGTTTAATATAGAATCTACTCCCCTTAGAGTAACTACTTGTGAGCAAAAATTTGTCAACCATAAACTCTTTAAAAAGTTTGTGAACTCCTCTTTTTCCTCAATAGCATCATCTCAGCATTCTGAACGTGTTCAACAAGCACTCTCTTCACTGCTAGATGCCACTGAGCGTTCAGTGTTCACTGTGAAATCGTTTGTCCCTAACAAAATGTCATGCCGATGGTGGAACGAAGAATGTGAGAAAGCATTCCGTCGTAGAAAAGCTGCGTGGAAGAGCCTTTCCCATAACCAGTGTCCCCAAAATTGGATAAATTATAAATTTTATGCGGCTTCATTTAAACAAACTATTCGCATAGCAAAGGATGAGTATAATGCTAATATGAATATCTATCTCTCTAATCCAATTAATCGGAAGGCATTGTATAGGTTCATGGAACGCAACCAAAATTCTTCTCCACCACATGTAACCGAGTCAGAGGTGTTATCACCCCATGAAGCAAAAGCGAAACTTGAACAGATTGCGAACGGTCTTGCTATTCGCTTTCAAGCGCAAACGGTGGCTCCCTTACTTCGACCTACACCACGTGCTGATTTCGTTGCAGTTGAGTCACCGGAATTGCATTGTATAGCGGCTGCTCTGAAACCTGCAGCTCCTGGGTGTGATGGTATTACAGTGGCTATGCTGAAAGCTTTAGTGCAAGACCACAGCTCGGAGGTGTTGAATATTGTAAATTTTTCTCTGGAAAATGCTTGGTTACCTCAAGACTGGAAAGTTGCAAAAATTGTACTGAGCCTCAAAAATCCGAAAAAAGGCTTTGATTTTTATAATATTCGGCCAATTTCTCTGACTTCAAATCTAGTGAAACTTATTGAACGCATAGTTCACCGCCGCCTTACAAACCATGTGATGACCCTGAATGTATTTAATGATGCACAAATTGGTTTTCGTCAAGGGTGCTCCATTTGGACGGCTCATACAGATTTGGAAAGTAGAATTAGGTTAGCAATGAAGAAGAAAGAAGTGTCGGCATTAGTCACTTTAGATATCGCCAAAGCATATGACAGTGTAGAACATTCTATTCTGTTGAATAAAATAAACGAAATTAGGTCGCCTTCTTACATGTTTGCATGGTTAAAAGAATTCTTAAGCAATAGAAAATTTTTCTGCACGAGAGGGTCTATAACTTCTGAAACTTATTACCAAACTGGAGGCGTGCCTCAGGGATCGGTGCTGTCTCCATTGCTATTTAATATATTAATGAGAGATATTCCTATTCATCCAAATATAAAATTGTATGTGTATGCGGATGATATTGCCTTTTTCTCTTCTGCACGAGATGTTCATTCCTTATATCAGCTATTGCAAGCCTACTTGAATGCCCTTGAAGTTTGGCTCGGTAAAGTAAAATTAACTCTCAACGTGAAGAAATCCTCAGTACTCGTTTTCCCACCGGCACACCCTCTTTATATTTCCCTTGTGTATTGCGGTTCGCAAATCTCACAGGTTGAATCATTAAAATACTTGGGTGTATTATACCACTCCCAATTAGACTGGCGGCCTCATATCAAAAGTAATTGCCTGAAAGGTGAGCGAGCACTTGGTCGCCTGATTCGAATTAGCCATAAGAAATTCGGTATGCGTAGTGATACTCTTTTGTTTCTCTATAAAACTCATTTGAGACCAATTCTGGAGTTCGGCTGTGTTCTTTTCTCGGGCAGTCCTAATTACAAACTACGACCTTTGTTGCTGCTGGAGAGGCGCGCTTTACGACTATGTTTGGGGTTGCCAAGAACAGTTTCAAATGCAGTCCTCTATTTAGAGGCCCGTGTACGTGACGAACTCTCGATTTGAGCTGCTAACTGTGCGAACCTTTTTAAGAGCACTGGAATCTCTGTCTGGAGTGGCTTCTCCCATTTTTATTACACACCAATCTCAGTTTCTAGATTATCATTGGCCGCAATATAAGCAACCACAATTTGTATTTACTCAGTCCTTGCTGTCCAAAATTGCAGTTTCGCTTAGGTCAGTAAGACGTGTTGGCAATGTTCAAGCTACTTCCACACTGTGCTTTGACCAGTCGTTGCCATCTAATGCAAAACACTTGACTACCACGGTAATAAAGGGACACCTTGAAGATTATCTATTACAATATCCACGACACGTACCTATTTTCACCGATGCCTCACAACGAAATGAAAAAGCAGCAATAGGGATTTACTCCAAAGCACTTGATTGGAGTTTTTCTGTGCGGATCCCTGATTACACACCAATATTTACTGCTGAATTGCTTGCAATTGGTTTGGCCCTTCAAAAAGTTCCCGGTAATGTTACTCACGTAATCATACTCTCTGACTGCCTGTCAGTCTTAGCAGCATTAGAAAGTCCGAAAATGCGTCTTTTGAAACAAACCCTGATGTTTTTCCTTCCGATACACTTACAGGAAGTACGTTTTCAGTGGGTTCCGGGACACTGCGGCATCGCTTCTAATACAATGGCGGATTATTTAGCAAACTCAGCTCTCAGTGGGCCTGTTGCCGATGTTGTAGCCAATATTATCTTGCTAAATATATCCCGTTTTGAACGATTTCAAACGTTAAACTCCTTGAGGCATGAGCCACTCCTTGCGACTACGGATTTTAATCATTTAAATTTCCATTGGAATGTCCGATGTTGTACCTCGAGGCAATGTGAGGTTTCCATGACGCTCATGCGTTGTAGAATTGCTTCCCTCAATCTTTATTTAAGTCGCTCTGGATTCACGCCGTCCAATCTTTGTGCGTCATGTAATGACGTGGAAACAATTGAACATTACATCCTCTCCTGCCACAAGTATGCTACTCAGAGAAGACATTATCTAGAAATACCTCTTGCTCGCCTAGGACTGCCATTTACAGTTCCTGTCCTCCTCTCCTTTGGTGCAACCGTCAAAGGGTATGTCCTAAAACCGGTGTGTGAATTACTTCATAATTATAATATTGCTACTGGAAGATTTGTGTGTTAACGCTGAGCTGTCTGAATTGTAAATTTTATTCTTATTATTTTTAGTAATTTACAATTTTATTCCTTTTTTTTCATTGCTTTCTATTACATCGTCTCAAAATTTCAAGTTATTTCAGCAACACTAGCTCCTAATTATTAGGTTATTTATATCATATAGTAAAATCGACATTATCAAAAATAGTATGTCACCTACAACGAATTCTGGCAAATCCCTCACTGTGGGTATGTGCCATTACAACGAGGGAGAAGAAGAAGAAGAAGAAATGCCTGTTTTGTGAAAGCCTTGTCTCCCGTCTCCGCTCTCTGAACCCTCAAGCCCACCTACCCCCGTAACAATATCATTGACGCATTGACCTTTGCCACCGTGCGGTAGCATCGAAGCCTAAAATACATATTGGTCATATTGCCATGGGAATTGACACATGCGCATTTCAAATGCGTTTCGCTAATGATCCTCGCGCTGCCATTGACGTGATTGCTCTCTACCAAAACTTCGGCTAACTGCGACAATAAGGAGCCTTACTCGGCGGCCAGATGAGCCTTGTCGAGTTGTCTAGAGACAATTATTCCGCGCTACTCCGCCTGAAAAAAGGTTATGCGTGGATAGGTTACGCGACAGCTTTTATTTGTTTTCTACTCAGGCGTTGTGATCTCGCCTCACCCTCATAAAGCGCAAGGGTAATAAGCGAAGAATTACAAGAAATTATTCCTCGTGTTTTCCCTCGTGTTTCGAAGCCTCGTGTTTTGCAGCCTTCCACCGACGGAAAATTATTAGCAACAGTTCCACAGGGAAGAACTGTGGAATTTTCTATATTTGGAAGTCCTTTTCTGTGGATTGTCAATTTAATGATATTTGTGCCGAAGCGCTTGATACACTAATCTGGTAGCACAGAAAGTTGCAGTTAGTAAGCTAAATATTTTGAAAAGTTTCCAGTTATAAAAGGTGTGGACAGCGCTGCAGAATAACGGATACTGTATATCTCAAACAGTGCTCCAGGTAAAGTTTGTTTTACGTGGAATGCATATGCAAGTGGAAAGCAATTCCCTCTAAATTGCTCCGTTTAATGTGGAACCTTCTTTCGTGGTATTTGATAGCTTTAGGGCTTATTATCGAAGCCACAAATGGCGTCCAGCTTCATTGACAGTTGGAGTTAGTACGGCTTCACCGATTGAAGTCAGCCCGGCAAGGGTCTGTAGCTTACCTTATGGTGGCGGCAACGACATGTTATGTTTGTGCTTGGCAAAATAATGCTACCAGTCTCAGTCAGCCTTGAGCTGCCACAAGCAAGAAACGTAAATTTTCGCAGTCTACATTGCTTATATAATATATAGTGAAACTAGTATTGCGTTACCCTAATTTGCTCGGTAGTAACCAATAGCAACTGCAGAAGCAGACTATCAAACGGAAATAACAACGAGAATAAGATTAGGATGGCAAGTATTTTGGAAGTATTGACGCAGTATTGAATAAAGAAAGAAGTTTAATTATGACAAGCAGCTTACCGGCATCACTCGAGAGAAAAGTATACAACAGTTCCATCTTACCTGTACCCACCTATGTAGTAGTTATGTGCAGGCTAATAAAAAGGGTTCTACTTAAGCTGAGGACAACGCATAGGGCTATGAAACGAAAACTGGTAGGTGTACGTTAAGAGATAGGAAGCGCACCAGAGTGGGTCAGAGAAATAACTAAAGTAATGACATTCGAGTGGAAATCAAGTAACAAAAATGGGCATGGGCAGGGCATGTTGTGCGTAGAAAGGAGAATCGATAGTAGCTTATGGTAACAACTTGGATTCCAAGAGGAAAAAATTTGTAGCAGGGGACGGCAGATAGTTAGTTTGGCGGATGAAAATAAAATGTTGTCAAGGGGTCAGTTGGATGCAGCTAGCACAGGAATATAGTAGATGCCTTCGTTCTGCGTTGTGTATAATCCGGCTGATGACGATAATAACATCTGCTTATATTTGTGCCTAATGTTAATAAGAGGTCATAAAAATCTGTGTTAAATGTCACTCTATTTGCTGCTCTTGCTGAAGCTGCGTCCACAAAAACCGTATTGAATATTTGAATTCATATTGTTTACCACTGTTCGGCCAAGCAGTTCCGCATCATGGTCGGCCTGTGCTCCTACCTTCTTATATTACGTTTGCCTCTATCGCTGCTACTCCGAACCAGCTACTCGCCGACAGATCCTACCTATTCGCCTGGACGCAAGGTTCGGATGACGCCTTCGATAATTTACCCGCTTTCTGGTATCACCTCCCATTCTGCGCCACTTCTACCCGACTGCAACAACTGAGATTGACACGGACGCCAGCGGTATTGGGCTAAATGCTGTCCGCATCCAACGCAAACCTGGTTTCCGTGAGTATGTAGCGGCGTACCCTAGCCATTTCCTAGGAAAACGGAGTTTAGTTATTGAGTAACAGAGACCAACTTTTTGGCCATTATTAGGGCAATCAGAATATTGCGTCTCTATGTGTAGTGCGTATTTAAGTGTGCTGTTAGTGGCGAGGAGGCGGTAATCTTAAGGCTAACGCAAACCGGGTCACTCCTAGCCCCGCCAGTGCTACACGTCCTCCAGCCAAATATCTACGCGAGTGATATGTGCAGTGTATGTCAAGTGGGTCCAGCGGACCAATGGCACACATTGTGGGACTGTGCAAGGTTCCCGACCGAAGCTGCATCAAGAACATACCCGCCGGAACTTCAAAGTGCTGTGTAAAGTACAGGATGTCCAGACAAAGACATCCAACAATGGGCCGTCCAGCAGGCCCGGGGTGCGCTCGAAAAGCACAAGCCTCACAACTCACCACATACGGGCCAATTGAGGTAGTGCAGAGTAGGGCATAACCCCGGGTCGACGCTTGGCCAGTGTTACGACGCTTTAACCCATCGTTTGCCGGCTCCTTAATAAAGTTATATATACATAGTGCTTATAGTGTGTGTGTGCGTGTGGAATGCAGACCGTATTATGTCGACACTGATAACAAGAATGTCTGCTGGCTGGCCTCTGTGAAAAAGCATTCCGGCCGCCTTTGTTCATTTGGCGGTCCGTCTCCAGGAATATGCCAATCGGGTTATTTATCACTGAGGCCTCAGGCATACCGTACCGGCCGCTCTATAGCGCTCAACAGAGCATTGCACTTGCTTTGTCTTACGAAATCTAGGCCTACGAGTTCTCTTCTCTGGCTAGTGTCAACATGGTCACCGAACAGCTGAATGGCCCGTGGATTTATTTCAGCTCCTTCTCCTAAGTACTCAACCATAGCATTTCAGCTAAACCCTATATTTTTCCATTCGTGACAGCCTGCTTTACCGCTGCAAGTATCGTGTCGACTGAAGGAAACGCTTTTAGTCATTCCCGTCATCTTGTAACAGTACTCTACGCTGGTGCAGTGTACGTATGGTGCATTTTTGAAACCATAAACGCACCTGAATCTGCGCTTTTATATGAGTGGAATGTAGTTTTCCTTGTCTGTGTATGCGTCCATGCAGCGAACGCGCCGAAACACTCATTACACGTCCCCAGCTTCGTTGTCGCCATTTTTGCATCCAGCCCGTCCGTTTTGTCGCGTCGACATGGCTTTCTTCTGCCCCCTTTCTAGAACTTCCGCTGAAAACCGCTGCATTACCTTGGCAATATGTCATCTGATCCGAAGAACAGAGACATCAGCGTTATAGCATCTCCTTCCACGCGAGATGTTGCCGTCTTTAATCTGAAGAGCATGTTCTTCGCCGTGTTATCCCCCGCGCGCTGCTCAGGGACCACGTGCACGTTTTTCTGTTTGACGCTCTTGAGGCCCTCCCTTGGAATGCTGTATCATTCACCACCCAGCTACCTCTTACCAACTCTGAAGAATAGTCTTATAGGATGTTGTAACCGTACTCATATGCTACCTACCTAGTACGTACAAGCGGACCATTACAATTGGGACCAGTTTATTTCCTTCCTCAGCTACGCTAAGCGCACTGCTAGATTCATTCATTCTTGCTATTCATACAGTAGCAGTATTTCATCCTTAATAGCTAAGGCCTGCCTAAGAAATATAGCCTGTCGTCGTCGAATCGCCAGCATGTGTTTGTTCCAGAAAGATTTGCCAGGTAATTGAAGTTAAACCGACTCATTTTAATCCGAGGAATTAACAATATAATTATTGTTCTTGATATGAACACTAACATCTTATGTGGCGTTGACAACTCTTGTTCAGAATATAGCAATTGCTGTGTTGACAATGATCTAGAATCACATTAACCGTTCCAACGAGATGCTCACCACAGGGCTCTACCACACAAATTGATTACATTCTATCAAATATTACGTCATTTCAGTCTGCAGGGGTTATTGATTTCCAAATTACCTATCATTATCCTGTTATCCTGATCCTTGAGAGTGTTAAGCGACAAAGTGGCAGGAAATGCATTTAAAACGTCATTTGACTGTGACAAATTCACTGCCATTATATCACATGCTGACTGGAGTGGTATCGTCAGTGAATCTAGCGCTAATACAGCATACAACAAATTTTCCTCAAAGTTTACTGGTACCTATACTTATTGTACTACTGTCTCTTCTAGCGTTAAAGGTTTTTCCGTCCCACGAAACGCTTGGATAACCAATGGTTTTTAATGTTGCATACTCAAACATATAAAGTTCACAAAAACTTAAATCGCAGACCTTTAATATTACCCTTTAAAAACGATTCAAGAAGTATTCTTATAACCTATCTGCAATGCTGAAAGTATCCAGATGTAGTTACTACCAAGATCAGGTAATTAAAAATGGCAATAACAATCACAAAAACTGGAAACACATCAAAAACGTCCTGAGTTAGTCTAATTCACAGTCCCCCATTACTTATATCAATGATGGAGTTAACGTTTTTTCAAATCCTGCTGACATATTTATTGCTTTTAGCTTAGATTTATCAGAAAAGCTGTGCAGACTCATCTCACTGTCCTGATATTACTCGTTTCCTCATTCCTTATATCCACGCCCAACATCAGCTGAAGAAGTGTCTTATTCTAATGGCAGTGAAACATTGTTGCCCTCAGTTAGAGACAACATTCATCCTTGAAAGATTAAACTCGTTGCTCCTGTCATTGCTGATGTCCATGCACATATCTCTAATTACATGTTTAGTAGTGTAATTTTTTCTAATCAACTTAGCAAGGCAAAATAGCAACTTTGTTTTAAAAAGGCGAATTAAATAACATGTCAAATTATTGCCCAATAACAATACTACATTTCTTTTGCAAAGTATTTGAGAAACTTGTGGTAGCATGCGTAAGTAACTACTTAATGAAATTTAATCTTCTTATGCCTCATCAGTTTTGTTTCAGACAAAATTATTTACAATTGATTTGACGGATTTCATTAAACAATCATTAGGTAATGGTATTGGTAATGGAGCAGTATTTGTTGACTTTGCAAAAAAATTTGATACTAATAACCATAGCATTCTTTTTCAAAAACTGGAATATATGGGAATTTGTGACACTTCTTTAACTCTAATACCCAGCTTCCTTGTTGCCAGACTCAAGTTGTTCAATATTTATTGCTATTTGTAACCCAGCCGTTATTTTCGGTCGTGTTCCTCAGGGGTCCATCTTAGGACCACTCTTTTCCTTATATATATTAATGACCTTCCAAACTGACACACTAATTCTAACTGCATACTCTATGCCAATGCACCACTATAGTTTCCAGTGACATCGATATTTCTAACCTTGAATCTAACTTAGGCGAAGATCTTCATCGTATTGGACTGTGGTGTGAAAAAAATTTACTTTAGGTTAATCCTCAGAAATCTAAATGCATGGTGTTTCATTTCCCCAACACAACCTAATACATACCTCGACAGCTTTACTTTAATACTGACGTTATTTACGCATCGAAGACTGCCACCTTTTTGCAACTGTGCATGACTCTAACCTATGTACGACGCGCACATTAGGTATATAACTTCAAAAATTGCATTTGAAATTTGTGTAATAATTACAACATGTCATTATTTTCAGCTGCATGTTCTTCGCTCTCTTCATTAGACCTTTATACATAGCTATCTCATTTACTTCTTCTCATCGTGGAGAAATACAACACTCACATTTAGTGCCTTTATTATTTGAAAAATGAAGCCATTCGCATAACCACGTTTTCTCCACTAAGATCGACCGCTTTACAAGTATACGTTAATCGAAACATTCTTACTCTCGACATTCAACTTAAGGCTAATTAATCCCCGCTTAAATATCGGGTTCGTAATAATGAACACAAACTAGATTGCGTCGACCCCCTTCTCTTGTGGAACGCAAACATAAGAGGATTTTCAGAGTATAACAACCTACTTCTTTGAAATCTTCTTACTTATTAAGGTAAGCGGTTAGTGTTCTTTTCAGCGATATTCATCTGGAATTCATTACCCACTCACTTGAGATTACTACGAACATCACGGTCACATTAATAAATCATTTAACTGCTATTTACTAACTGCATTAGAACTGTGAACATTTTCGTATTCTTTTCTTTTTTTTATCGCCGGTAATTAGTGTCCGATATGTTATGCAGTTTTATAATAAAGTTGTCTTCATGTTTTCTTATATGGTAGTTTCTTGTATTATTGATAACTTTTCTTTCCTCCTGTGTCGTTCCTTGCCAATGGTATTGGTTACTTTGTTTATTATCGCATAGTATAATTTCTTTAGGTATGTGCTTATACTGGCGCAATGCAGTTTTTTACTTTTTACGATTTGGGTCCTTTCTGTACACTTATCTTGTTTTGCTGCCACATATTTGCGCTTTAACTGTTGCACGTAACCACAGAGGCCCCCCTTAACGGTTTTCACCTTGGGGCTTCCTGTAAAAATTCATTCACATGCTTCATATATATCGCATCAAGCCAAATAAACATCAAATAGAAACAAATTGATTCCATTTTGAATTCCGCTCTACAGCAGCCTTCCGGCACGCATTTCACCTTGCGTTGGTAGCCCCATGCGAGTTGGCTGTCCACAAACTCAAACTGCAGTGTTTGTTGTATAGAATGGGCTTCCAGAGGATATTGCGGAAATCCCCTGCCCATTCACAATTTTAATTTTATAACTGCCATATTTTACTAATTAGTCGGTTTATTTTGTACTTAATATGTTTATACATGTACCCACACCTTATGTAATAACCCCAAAACGGGGTCTTTTAGGTAATAAAGTGAATAGATGTGACCTGATGGGAAGTGACAAAAACCGCCACTGGATTCTCTCCCTTCGGTCTTCAATACGGGCGCAAGCCTTCATCTCTTACCGCCCTGATGTTTCCCAATCGATGCCCTCTCCGACGCCGCCACGTAAGCAGATTTCTGTCCACTCACCCGCTCGCTTGCAACGGAAAACCAGTGGCAAGAAAAACAACCTGGACACTGGCACGGACTTTCGAAAAAGTTGCTTACTCGGTCATCATTATCATCATCAGCCTCACTACACCCACTCATTGGGGAAGGCCTCTCCAATATTTCTCCACTTAACCAGGTTCTGTGTTAGCTGCATCCACTTGACCTCTGCGAACTTCTTAACCTCATCCGCCCACCTAACTTTCTGACGCCGCCTCCTACGCTTTCCTTCCCTTGGAATCCAGTTTGTCACCATAAGCGACTATCGGTAACCATCTCTTTGCACTACATGCCTTGCCCATGCCCATTTCTTCTCTATTTCCACTAGAATATCAGTAACTTGAGCTATTTCTCTGACCCACTCTGCACGCTTCCTATCTCTTAGCTTTACCCCTACCGCTTTTCGTTCCATAGCCCTCTGCATTGTCCTCAAACTTAAGTAGAACCCTCATCGTTAGCCTCCACGTTTCAGCACCATAGGTGAGTGTAGCCAAGATGAAACTTTTGTATACTCTCTTCTTGAGCGATACCGGCAAGCTGCTAGTCATAATCTATGAGGTCTTGCCGAATGCGCTCCATCCCAATCTTATTCTCCTTGTTATTTTGTTTTCTTAGTCCCTACCTGCGGGTGCTACATTTCTAAGTAAACAAATTCGCCCACTACGTCCACTGCTTCGCTACCTATCGTAAACTGCTGTTTCTTTCCGAGGCTGTTGAACATTATTTTAGTCTTTGGCATATTGTTTTCAAACTTACCGTTCTACTTTTTCTGTCTAAGTCTTCAATTATTCTTTTGCAGTTAGTCCCTTGAGTTACTTATCAAGGCAGTGTCATCAGCAAATAGCAGATTACTGAGTTATTCGCCATCTACCCTTATCCCTAACAGCTCTGATTCCAAGTCCCTGAATACTTCATCTAAGCAAGCTGTGAATAGTCCTGGCAAGAACATGGCTCCTTGTCTAACACCTTTCATTATAAGAATTTTGTTTGTGCTTACTAGGTATATGACGATGAATTGCGGCTACTTCAGCAAAGACCTGACGTGAATTACTTAGTTGAGCCCGCTGCGTCCTCCACGGACTTGCGTAGCCGTGGACATCTCTCACTTTACGTCAAGCGACGGAAGCTCTACAACGACTGCTTTGTGCCTTCCACCCCAAAAGTCGCGAGGGTGGCTCCTTTTCTACCAGGGGCGATACTGTACAGTACTAATCGTCATGACTTGAGCCACCGCCACTCATCAGCGTGTGTTTGCGTCAATGCTCTTAATTGGGTTAGTTGGTGAACAGACTCTGTCATAGGAGGAGGAGGAGGAAACGACTTTATTTAACGCATTGCATTAAGCGTTAAGAATGTCCTGGGCCAGGGTCACCAATGCCGACTGATCTTGCAGCTGGTCAGAGGCTAACCAAGCCCGCCACGTTGGGGGAGGAGGGTGTGGAAAGTGAGGAGATTGGAGGGCGACAGGGCATGAAAAGATGCAATGCTCCAAGTTTGCATAGTGTTCTGGGCAATTTGGGCATGCAGGGGAATGTATGATTCTGTATAGAAAAGATCGGGCAGGAGTAAGCAGTGTATTTAGTTGTATGCGTCTAAGAATGCAGATTTGCGTGGTAGTGAGAGATTTATCAGGAAGAGGAAGTGTACGGAGTGTTTCTCTAATGTTGTCGTAGTGAACGTTGGTTTCTTTTTTGTAGTGAAGACTAGTGTCCCACGTTGGTGGATAAGGCCAGGGAATCCCAGGCGCCCGGTGTTGAAGTTCGCGGGCGAGGCGATGCACTACCTCATTGCCTGGGATTCCAGCGTGACCAGGAATCCACCTCAGTGTTACAGTGTGGGGACGTAGTTTGGTAAGAGCTCTGTGCAGATCATCGTGTAGTTCTTCAGGAATGCGACCCGTGTGAATGGCGCGTATTTGTATTGAATCAGTGTATATGGTATATCCTGAAGGGTTAGGGGGTGCTTGTGCGAGGTCTTTAATACTAGTAACTATTGGTAGGGTCTCGAGAGTCGCTGTAGGAGGAGGATCTATGTAAGGACCGAGGGTATGCGTCACTACATCGTTACAGCTCTGAATTGAGTAAGCAGCCGCTCCGACGTTAGTTCGTGATGCATCTGTGTAGATGATCGTGGAATCTGTCGGGTGAACATGGTTGGAAACGCGAGCGGAACGTCTGCCTGTGTTAGTGTCGGGTGCAACGTTTTTTGGAATGGGGATTATTCTGAGGTTATCCGGGAGCGAAGAAGGAAGGGTAATTATAGGGAGGTCTATAGGTTTGAGTGCAACCTGCTGTAGTATCCAATGTCCTTGTTTGGTGCTAGAAAGACGTGCCATTTGCCGGTCGCGATGTTGTTGTATGAGGTCTCCCAGGGGCAAGAACAGCCCCGTAGAGTATAGGCGCTCTGTGGACGCATGTACAGGGACGTTAAGGGCGGCCTTGTACAATATGTGAAGCGCAACCTCAATCTGATGGCTTTGGCTACAAGTTAGTGTAAGGTAAGGAATCGTATATAAAATTTTGCTAAGTGGTAATGCGTGGACAAGCTGCCTGACTTGACCCTCGCGTAGCCCGGCGTGCTTATTGACTATGCGGCGAACTAGATGCGTAAGCTGATTGCAAACTTTAACGGTTGTAGATACATTGGCCTGATTGGTTGACTCATGGATATGAAGTCCGAGGATCCGGCAGGATGATACACGAGGGATGGGGTGACCTGCCATTGTGAGATTGATCAGCTGGTTATGTAGGCGTTGATAGCCAGTTTTTGCAATCAGCAGCAATTCGGATTTTTCAGGTGCGGGAGATAGCCCTACTTTATCAAGGTAACTAACGACTGGATCGATACCTTGCTGTAGGGTCTCCTCTACTGCTCCAGGAGACCCAGAAGCGCACCAAAGAGTAAGGTCGTCTGCATAGAATGTGTGTTTTAGGTTTGGTTGGTTGGTTGGTTTGTGGGGTTTAACGTCCCAAAGCGACTCAGGCTATGAGAGACGCCGTAGTGGAGGACTCCGGAAATTTCGACCACCTGGGGTTCTTTAACGTGCACGTTTTAGGTTTGGGATAGACGCTAAAGTACGAGATAGGGGAGCCATTGCAAGGTTAAAAAGGGTGGGTGACAGAATAGCGCCCTGAGGAGTACCACGTGTGAGGGGCAAAGAATCAGATATCGAATCGGGGAGACGGAACTTGGCCGTACGGTCGCGTAGAAATGCCGTGAGGTAGCCATACATCTTTGGACCACAGCCAGTAGAGGCAAGGATGTTTAATAGAGGATCGTGGGCAAGGTTATCAAAAGCTTTCCGCACATCAAGGGCTACTATGGCTTGGATCTGGGAAGTGGGCGGAGGGTCAAATTCTGCGCCGTCGTTGTCCACTTCTCCTCTTTGTCTCGTCTTTTTGCGCAATATACATTACTGTCCATCATGGTTCACCAACTCGCCCAATCAGCCGTTCTTCTACAGGTCAAATTCGTGCATGAGGAGAAAAAATAGGTCTTGAGTAGACACACCTTTTCGGAAGCCAATTTGTTGAGGTAAGGTAAGGGTCCGGATTATCTGACGGGGCTGAAGTGGAACTCTCCCGCGTAGCTTGTTTCTGAGCATGTTTGAGTGCTTTTGTCCACTTCTCAAGACTGCCAGTAGTATGAGAGGTGTCGCGTATAGTGCGAAAGGTATTCCAGTTTGTGTGGGAAATTTTACGTTTACGCGGACGGGTACGGCTAGGGACAGTGATGTTAATAATGTAATTGTCGCTGAGCAATTTTTCATCTGTAACTTGCCAGGTGATCTCTCGCAGTCCGCGGCCCACTGTGAGGTCTGGCATGGGGGATTGTTGGTTCCTGTAACCTTCCCGGGTAATGGAGTTTGGGGTGTTATAAACAGTTAATTGAGCTCCGTTTAATGCGTCGTTGAGTATACCGCCAGGTCGGAAGGTGTGTGGGTAACCCCAGATAACGTGCGGGGCATTAAAATCCCCACCTATCAAGAAGTCGGAGTCTTGAAACAATCTTGAAGTAAAGTGCATTAGCGGTTTGAAAAGCGTGTACTCTGTAGGAGGGTTATAAAAATTTAGAATGGATAAAGGGCGAGATAAGTGATCAGAATACAGTGTAAATGCAATAAGGTGACGTTCAAGACGACTGGGGACTTCAATGGCCTCAAATCGGATGTCCCGACGAATATAAGTGCTCACTAATGGGGCACAGTCGCTGTCAGGCGCTGCATGCAGGGCGCGGTAGCCCGGAATACCTTTAAGAGCACGCGATTCTTGGATGAGAATGACGTGCGGCTGCGAGGGTAAAGTCAGGAGCCATTGGATAAAGAGTGTTCGATTGGTACGCAGGTTTCTGCTATTCCACTGTACAATGTGTATGTGATTGTTCCCTGCCATTCTTAAGATACGTTAGCGCGCTTCTCGGGAGGGACAGAAGAGGATGCAGCAGTTGCTTCAGGGGATGTAGATGGACGGGGCCGTTTAAGAGAATGATTTAGGAAATCCATGCGTTCGTCATCCTGCAGGAGATTGCTAAGGAGGGTATGCATGAGTTCGAATGCTTGGCGAATGGCGGAAATTTCTTCTGCAAGGTACCAGATAATAGGGTCATTTCGATCTTTTATGTGGCGCATATAATTCTCAGATGTGATAACTGGTGTGGAATCGGAAGATGTGTAAGAGAAAGTTTTGGGAGGGGAAATGGGAAGTGGCGGGCTCGGCTTACCCGGTGGTGGGAGCGTAGCTGGCTTGAGAAGCGGACGTGGGGCAGCTGGCAGTTCTTGAACTTCTTGATGCCAGACATTGGTCCGAGGGGGTGGTGCCGTCTCTTGATTTGCATGTGACAGAGGGGGGAAGTCCTCGCTAGTCGGAGGATGATGGGGCGGCGTATTCTTCTTGCCAGGGTTACGAGACATTTTTTGTCGCGTAGTCAATAGTCGCTTTGTAGTGGGACGCTGGGAACTAGATGGCTTTTTCTGTTCTTGGACAGAAGGTTCCAGCTGTTCCCTGAGACTCTTCCTTCGGTCATATGCAGCCTTGTGGCTCTTTTGGTCTTGTTGTTTCTGTACAGGGCAGGTGAGGTCAAAAGTTGGGTGGGTTCCACCGCAGTAGAAGCAATAGGCGGAGCAACGATGTAGTTCATCTTGTTGGCTGAGCTGGGCTGAGCAGGTGGGGCAGCGTTGCTATGTCGGAGGGTGAGGGCAGTTCAGCAGCCGATGACCATATTCACGGCACCTGCTGCACTTCAAAGCATTTGGTCTTTCAGGCTTGCATCTGTACAAGACGCGGCGGAACAGAATTTGTCGAGGTACATGGGTGCCTTCAAAAGTTATTAATACAGACTCGGTCTGTCCCATCATACGAGCGGACAGGATCGTCGCATGCCACGATTCAAGGCTTTCTAAAAGTTCGGCTTCTGAAAGACCTTTCTCGATTCCATGAATTACGCCCCGGCACGATGCCACCGGGGCCGTCATGTAAGATTGGATGTTGTGAGTTTTGGCTCGGATGGATAACGAGGAAAGTGCTGCTACCTTTCGGGCGGTCAATTCGTTGGTGGTCTTCAGAAGGATGACATTCTGGTGGTATTTGATTTGTAGAGTCAGAGCCTGTCGCTCATGTGGCGCCAAGTCTGCTGCTGAGGAAACTTCTTGAAGAATTTCGTAGGGTTTAACCTGGGAGATATTGAGTGTACTTGGTGCCCTGATTACGACAGTTTTCTGCGTTGAGAAATGTGTCGCCGGAATCTTTTGTTTGCCTTTCCTCTTTAGGGTAATCCAGTTAGACGCATCGAAATCTTCAGAGGTATGAGCGCGTTCTTCTCTGGCGTCTGAGGCATTGGCGCGTGCTTCGGCAGCGTGGGCACGTGTTTCTCCGGGAAATTCATCGACAGCACGTGGCGGCGGTGGTGCCGTTGCCATGGTAACACAATCGAGATCCGTGGCAAGGCTTAGCGAGCCTCGGGCATCATCGGAACCTATATATGGTCGGTTCTTAGCCAAAAAGCTAACAAATTCAGCACATGAGGAGTCAGAATGATCTCAGGTACTTGCCGAATGACGTGAGTTGGGCGATGGAGGTCCCAGGGTTGATGGTCTGGCAAAAAGACGGTAAATTCCGGAGCTCGATGTTCCGCCGTCTGTTCTAGTCGACGCCACCTAGCGTCTCTCGACTCTGTCATAATTGCTAACGCTCAAGAAAGACGCACACAGCAGGTAAGGGGACAGGGCACGCGCAAGACGACGTTGGTCGCTATCTTGGTCGTCCTCAGCAGACTGTCCTGAGCAGCTCAATCCACCGAACGCTCCATGAATAAACGCGCTACTACAGTTTTTTTTCTCGTAAAGTAAAACACTTCTAGAGGGCACTTTGCACCACTAAAATGCGATGAGGCAAAAATCATTAAAGCGCGGTGGATCGTAGCCCTCTACTACCGCACCTCTATTTCCCTCTCTTCTTTCACTCCACCTTCCCTCCTACCATTAGGGCGTGGTACATGTGTCCGCGGAGAATTGTGACATATACTGCGCCTTTTCTATTGTGTAAATTAATTTCAAACGCCGCTAATCTGCTGCACTAACGGCTCTAAGACATCCGAGTATGCTTTTGTTTTCTGTGTGGTACGGCGTTCGAGCATGCGGCAAATGAAAGGCACCGCTCGGACGCCTGGATCAGACGCCCGGCGAGGTCCGCTTAATATATTCATGAATCGGCTGATGAGGTGATGGTGGTGCAAACTTTATTGGCCATTAAAATGCAGGTGGGGGGCAGAGCCAGCCTCATGGCCTATGGGAGGGGCCCGCGCAACGAGTCCTCCCTTACAAATGTGTTCGTCGTGACCTGCAGTGATGGCACACAGCGCGCCCCTTGTGGAACGCAACCAGCATTTCATTTGACGCATCAAAGTTCACCGGCGTTTTATTTATTTTTGACCGTCGCTCTCGAAAGACAACCTTCTGTCTACAACTGTGAGACAAAAAAGGCTTTCGTCTTAATATTGTGACGCCCAGAAAGAGGAACATGAGAAGAGAAGGTCGACAAAGAAGCGGCTTGTGCTGGGACTCGCAAGTGGACACAGCTGGGTCTTCGACGCACGTCTTGCTTTAACTGAAACCTCACTTGTAACAATATGTTGTGTGCTCTAGTGTATCTTGTAAGGGCCGATTAGGAGAACGGCAGCGTTCTGATAGTTTTATGTAAAGACAAGTCTGGCGCGTTTATCAATGGTGCGACTGGGGTGCTTTTATGAGAACTGCGGTTTTCTGAGCTCAGGGTCCAGACTGGTCGAATGTTGAAAATCGTGATAACTTCAAATGCACCGGCAGTTTTCAGCGAAAGACTCTGTAGAGGGGGCTCTTGTTACGTAGAAGGTACAAAACGGATGGAATAAAGAGGCTTGAGGGGGGAAAGAATACGATGACGGCGATAAGAATCGCGCGTAAAAATATAGGGATAAAAAATTATGAAGTGTACGGGGACGTTTCAAGAGTTGATTGATGGAGAAGAGACAATTACAATAACGACAAAGATGACGTGTATCAACGTCAAAGTTATAAAAAAATTTCCGAAACGACTTGACAAAGCGGGCAACCACAGCGGGCTCTGGTAAGTCAGGGATACCTCCATTGTTAGTGAGCAATTCCGACTACCACACCAGTAGTATGATGTTTTACGGCTTTCGACCACCTATATTCTGCTGTTTCCAAGCCCGTCCCGGTCATCCAGCGACCAATACGGTTACCAACTGCCACCTGTATCACCCGTGTAGATCCCCTCAACGCCACCGTTAACTCTGTTTCGTGTCTGGAAGCGCTCATCCTGGAGGTCGTCGGACGCCAGCAGTGAGGCGAGCCTTTCGATCGTAAGTCGTCATTTTAAAGGTGACGATATGGCCTGAACCCAAGCAAAGAGTCCTTTACAACAACCTGTGTGTGTGTAAACTCCGAACGCCTGTAGGAAATATTTCCGCAGTGTCACGTCTTCGATTAGTGTTTTGTTAATTTGGCTTTGTGTCGTAGTGTCCCAGTGATGTATGGTTTAGGCATTGTGTGTCAGTGTGGGTACAGCTGGCATCTGTTCCAATTCTTTCCGCCATGCGTTCTCCTCCAAGCCATCCAGTCATCCCCTAACATTCGTACTTTATATCTCACCTGAATAGTTGTGCTGCGCTCCTAAAGAACATGTCCCGCACACCGCAAGGAAGGTAAAACAAAACGCCAGAGTGAATTATTTTAAACGAATAGTGGGACGGGGGCAGACCGAAAGCTGTCTACGGGGGTGCCTCTCTATACAAACATGCATTGTCCGCAGCAGCAGCCGTGGTAGTCGAATCTTATTTCACAGACATTTCCAGAATCTCATTTCCGCACTATGTTCTCGTAAAGCGGATGGTGCGGCGATCGTGCTGACCGCTACTCACGGAGACGAGACCAGCCACTAGCTTCCCGTAATGACGGACTCTCAGGTGCCGTTTCAGCTCCTTCTCGCAGGCCGAATACGTACAAACTTAGCTTCCTTCACGACAAATTCATTGGTTACAAATTAACAGCTCAAAAAACCACATCACCTGGGTTCAGGGGCACTACGGGCTGTGAGGTAATGTGGTCTCGAACAGGCTTGCTCGTGGGCGGAATAATCGAACGGCTACCATCCTCAATCGCATGAGCGACCTTACTATCCCCGGGGCTTGCGGAGCGCGATTTCGACACTCACGCGCACAACGTCGGCGTTACACCCTCCACACAAGGGTTACATTCGTAGGATACATGGGAAGGGAGACAGCGGCAGACCAGCCTACATCAATGCTCATACTCCCACAAATACCACTGTTTGAGCACTTGGTGTAACGACCGGCCCACCGCCTTCCACATCACATGGAGGTGCACGGGCCTCAAACCCGCAAACATACACACACAATATTCTGAGGTGCAGTGGGAGGCCACTCTTGTATGCTCGGACCTAGTGAACCAGCGAAGACTAGTATCCATGGAAGGGCGGTAGCCCAGGTCACTGCCATTTTTAAATGAAGCATCCACTCACTGTCTTCCTTTTTTAAACGTTTCTCTCTCACCTGAAATCTGAGACGGAGAACAAATCGAGCATGAGTTGTCAATAGCCCTGCTCTTGTGCGTGTCTTGAAATTTGCCCAAACTAGGGTATCCTAGCTATTGGTCCTAGGATTGGGTTTGGTGAAAACCGAGGGCACCGAAAATAGCATTCTGAATTGTCAGCGGATGGTGCCATATTTTAACTTAAAATATTTAAAAACCTCGTTTTTAATTTTGCAGTAGTGGAGAATTTCGAATGCAAACATGGTTTTCATTTAGCCGTCCTTTTGTGCATGTCTTAATATTTGCCGAACTCAATGCGGCAAATGTTTCGCTAACAGAGATTTTTAAAAATTCTCAGCGTCCATAGAATTACCTCGTTATTGCGTGTACAAGAATGCGACTTGAAGATTGCAACAAAGCGCTTCTCCTAAAAAAAAAGATGAGAAAATTGTGCTTTTGCTTTTTGTTGCAGCGAAGGCAAATTTAGAACGCGGAATCTTAGTAATCATTCGTGCTTTTTTTTGCGTGTCTGATATTTTTGCTGCTCTTACAGTTCACCGAAATCATAGTTTCTAAACTTTGTCTCTCATAGATTTTTAAAAAAGCCGAGCGTATAGGACGCTATTCTCATTGAGATCTTAGACGATGGCAGCCAAATCTGTTATCTAAAGAAAAGGACGGTCAACTTCTCAGTTGCAGTGAGGGCAAATGTACTACGCTCACGTGAACTTTGATTACTCATACACTTGCGTTTTTCTTCGGATTCGCCGTAATGGTCTCTAAATGCCGCTTGTACGAAGGCCTTCATGAAATCAGAGCGCGAAACGAATTCCTCCTGGAATTGGTCACATTCATTGCGGCTTCGGTGATCCCACTGAATCGTGTTTCTCCCTTGAAACAAATGTGAAAATGTCTCTGGATTTTCTTCGCACTGTTCGCCAAATTACGCACTATCACAAGATGCCTCAGTTATAGAGTGGAAGTTACGGGATCTCCTGCCTCACATATAGAGCGGAACTTAGAGGAGCTATCCGCTCCTTCGAGCATGCTTCGACATGGCGTTTGGAGCAGCGACCGCGCGTCATTGACGCGGGCCGCAGCGCAAACCGACGAGAGAATAAAAAGGCCCACCGCAGCACGCCCGTGGCAGTGCGCTATGGGAATATTCTGTCTTCCGAGCCTCACTCGCGGCCGCTCTGGGAAGGCGTCTTGTTTTTCACCAAACCCGAAATCAACACATCGTTTCTCCTCTTGTACGGCCTCTGCTACCGATCAGCTCTGCGACTTCGACTCCTCATCTAACAAGAAAGCCGTGAGAATTCTTTTTGCCGCAGAATGTCGGTTGATTGAAAGTTGTTTTCGCCTTTGTTTAACCTTGACCTCACTTAGTATTTTTACGCTGTGCCCTACTTATTATATCTATGACTTTTTATTGTATTTTATTAGTTTGGAGCGTAATTTCGACTGCTATCTATAAATGTTCAATTGTTTGTAATGGAAAGTGACAGTGTTGAACTTATTCCTTAATCACGCACTCACACACCCACTTCACGGGTTGACAGGCCCTAACTTTTAAGTGTATTCTCAAACCTCATAGAGGGATGACGGGTAACCGTAAAAGGGATCCCGCGCCTCTGTTGACCGTAAAGGCGGGGTGATTAATTTGTGAATCAAACTGAGTGGGGTTTCATTAGCAATCCTCTTGTGCGTGTCTTAATAATTGACCTCATAGAGGGACGACTTGTAACTGCATTTATTTTCTGTTGTTGCAAGTTTGAATTCGGAATTAGTCTGCTTTCTGATTAACTTTGATCTTCCGTGTTTCACTGGGCGAAATCATACTGACCGAACTCTGGCTTCCTTAGGTTTTCGAGATAGACGGGTGCATCAAGAATTGCCTCCTAAAATGGCATGACAGCCGTAGTCGCTTAGGCGCCATAAAACCTTATATAACTAACTGAAATGGCCGCAAGCAATACTGCTTTGGAGATGGCAGTTTTCTTCCTAAAATTACTGTCCTTTAGCTCTGGGTAAAATCTGTATTCTTTGATAGCCTTGCGCGGCTACGCCAGGTAAAGCATTGAGCTGTGCTATATGTTACGCCGACTTACTTGCTCTTCTTCTGGCTCCATGGTGCAGCTCTGGCCGAATGCGCTCCGCGCCCCTTATATCCTCGAGATTGATGCCAATATTAACATTGCACCCCATCACGTCTGCCACACAGTGCCCCCGTAGTATACCTCACCCTCCCACCATTTCACTTCGGCCACTGACCTTGACCTTCGTCCTTTAACTTGACTATGGTTCAGGACCTGGAATACACACGGCGAAACCCGGCTTTAAAAAGTGTAGTGAATCTATCGCTTCAATATTGCGTTATGTTGTCTGGTGCCGCGAGAATGAATTTATAACTCTTATATTGCCTCTGATTACCGGTGATCGTACGTGTTTCCTAAGATTTAACCAAATCATGCTGGATGAAGTGCGGTTTCAAAAGCTTTTTCACAAATACAGGATCATTAAGAATGGCTTCCTGAATTGACAGCACTTCTTGCTGCTTCGGGGATGGCCGCAAGGTGTGGGTACAAAAAAGTTACGCATCTGGTTTTCTGTTGCTGCGCGAGGGAATTTACAACGCGCTCATATTTGCTCATCATCAGTGCTTTTTGGTGTGTCTTAAGATTTGCCAAAGTCATGGCGGCCGATCTCTGGGATAATAGAGATGATGACCATGCAAACGGAGTGCATCATGAATTGTTGTCAGAACTGACCGCTTACATTGCGTCTTCGGAGATGCGTAATTCCGGTCTTTCAATTACAGGGTCCAAACGTGCCTTTAGTCCCTCAAGTCATCTGTCAGCAAGTTAAACACTGGTTTCTCCTGGAAACGTTCTCTGGGCCCCATGTAACAGGTAGCTCACATCAATAATGATCGTTGGTGCACTGAACTGCATTGTTCATTCCTGTCATACTCTAACATCTCATGTGGCCTCCTTCCTGTGCTCCCCAGTAGTTTTACGGCTGCTTAGATTCAAAAGCGTTTTCTGCCGCAACATAAATGACAACACAAGCCAAGTTATGTGTTTTAATTGCATGTTGTAAATTGTTAATAAGAAAACTGCAAACAGATATATGACAAACAAGATTTGAACCGTTCGGCTTTCTTACATTGTTAACCCATTGCACCGCTGATGTGACAAAGAGAAGGTTTTTAATTGTGTGTCTTGTTTGCCTTCATAAAATTTGTTTTGTTTTTTTCTGCTCGGTGAAGCTGCTAAGATGACCCTTTCATTGAATGAACGGAATCAGGCTTGGGAGGTGGCAAGGAATCGCCCACGAAAAGAAAGAGGAATCTCCTCTTTGAATTTCATTTGTCACGATGGCGTGTTTGTAATTAGTTCATGTTTCCTCCTAAGCCTTTTTTTGTACGTATCTAAACTACACGAATTCATTATGGGGAATGTTCGGCTTCCAGATATTTTCATGAAATCCTAGCGCAGCGCAAATTACTTTCTGGATTGTCAGCCTGCAATGCGGCTTAGGCAGGTAATTGTGTTTCTAAAAAAATGCTAAAGCTTCTCTGATTTTGAATTGTAGACTGGAATTTAGAAGTGAGAGCAGTTTATTATTAGCCGCGATTTTGTGCGTGTCTTAAGATTTTTCAGAAATTATGATGGCCGGTCATTCGCTCTAAGAAATTTTCAAGAATTATGAGCGCGGCAATAATAACCTTGTCTATTGCGAGAATGAAATGCGGTTGGCTTCGCTGATGGCAAATAACTGTGTCTCTTGGAAGTGAAGAAAATCCACGCTTTAGTTTTAGCGGCAGCGGCAGCGAACCCTAATCGCGTGCGTAGTTTCTCATTAACCTTGATTTTGTGCGTCTCTTAAGATTTTTCGAAATCATGATGGCCGAGCTGAGGCTCTCAGAGAAGACGGGAGATAATCGTCGGATCTATAATTGCCGCCTTATTTGTTAGATTAAATTGTGGCTTTGCAGGTGGTGAATAATTGTCTATTGAGAAGAAAGAGAACGATAATTTATTTCAAGTTACAGCGACAGCGAATTTCGAACGTGCGCCTCTTTCCTCATTAGTCATCCTTTTATGGATGTCTAAAATTTGCTGAATTCATAATCGCGGGTCCATTGCCAACAGAAATATGCGACAACGTCAGGTGTGGGAACATCATCATCATCATCATCAGCCTGATTATACCCACTGCAGGGCGAAGGCCTCTCCCATATCTCTCCACTTAACCCGGTGTGGGAACAATTGCCATCTTATTTGCCGACGTGAAATGATGCTTTGCAGATGGCAGTATACTATGTCTCTAAAAATAGAAAAACGTCCTTTTTGTTCGAAGTTGTAGCAAATACTGATTTACAACGCCCGAGTTGTTTCGCATTATCCTGATTTCTAAGTCTAAAAGTATACCAGACATCACTGTTGTCGAACAGTAGCTTCCTGCTATTTTTAACAAAACTGAGCCCATCACGAATTGCCATCTGATTTGGCATCAAGCGCTTATAGCTTCCTGGATGACAGCTAAGGCGTCTCTGAAATTATATCGAAAGTTCAGAGATTTTGAACTGCAGCGAGAGCCATTTAAAGGTTGCGCACTGTTTAATATTAGCTGTGCTCTATAGCATTAGCCGAAGTCATGCTAAATGTTCTCATAGAACATTTTCTTTAAATCCGAATGAGTCAGAATTTTGGGATGAATTGGCAGTGCAAAGCTGCTTCGTGAATGGCCAATAATTGCTTTTAAATATATAAGCAGCTCTTTTATCGTCATTACCAGCAACGGAGGATTTAAAAAGTGTGCATTTTTTGTTTTATCCGTGCTTTCGTGCGCGTCCTAAGGTTGGATGAAACCATTGTGTGCGACTTCCCGGACCCAGAGAATTTTGAGAAACCCTTGCGCGGCCAACATTGGCTTTTCATAGTGAAGAGTAGTGTCCCACGTGGGTGGATAAGGCCAGCGAATCCCAGGCGCCTGGTGTTGATGTTCTCGGGTGAGCCGATGCACTACCTCATTGCCTGAAATTCCAGCGTGACCAGGAATCCACCTCAGTGTGACAACGTTTGCACGTAATTTGGTGAGAGCTGTGAAGATCATTCTGCAGTTCTTCATGAACTATGACAACATTAGAGAAACTCTTCGTACACTTCCTCTTTCTGACAAATATCTCACTACCACGCAAATACGCATTCTTAGACGCATACAAATAAATACACTGCATACTCCTGCCAGATTGTTTCTATACCGATTCAGACATTCCCCCGCATGTCCAAATTGTTCCGAACACTATGCAAACTTAGAACATTGCATGTTTTCATGCCCTGTCGCAATTCAATCATCCAACTTTCCACAGCCTCCTCCCCCAACGTGGTGGGCTTGATTAGCATCTGACCAGCTGAAAGATCAGTTGGCCTTGGTGACCTTGGCCCAAGACAGTCTTGACGCTTAGTAATGCGTCATATAAAGTTGTGTCCTTTGTGCGCACGAAATCTGGCTTCGTATGACAATTAAATGTAGCTGTTCAAAAGGAAAATAAAAACCGTATTTAGTTGAACACATAAATCCTTGCTGGCTACATCTACGTGTCGTGGAAGGATGTAATCAATGCAAGATGCACTTCTGGTAGCGGCTTGGAGGGGGGAAATAGCAAGTGCGCCCCCACTGCATCGCGCATAAACATTGGCAACCACTTCAGATATTTATTGGCAATGTTATTTAAAGACGTAAAGAATGATGAGAAAAGCATCAGTTGCCTGCGAGTTGCCAGTGTTCACACTCGCTCATCTGCCTGTCAAGGGCTCTCAATCTCAACTTTCCAATGTGTTCTCGTTCTCGCTGACAGCCGACATTCGAAGTATATGCTCGCGCTCGTTGCTTCCGGAGGTGATCTCGTCCACGTTGCGGTTTATGATTGAAAGCTCTGACTGGTCGTTTTTTAATGCTTCGGTGCCCTTGCTGCACTTTTGTATTTAAATCATGCGCCTGTCGCTTATTGAGGCGATCGTGTTTTAGGTGATCGGCCGCAGTACGCGTGAAGTGTTCCGCCGAGGATGACGCCGTTATGTGACGTCATACCTTGTGGCAGCTCATGAATGGGAAATCCAAAAGAAGTGTGGTCGTTCAAGCACAAGCGCAGTATACTGCTTTTTAGTCTACATGTGGCGTCATCTGGCGCCATTAGCGCACTTTAATCACATAATGGTGGGCAGTGCATGCGCCACATGGCGCCACTACTCCCGAAAGTTCCCGATCAATGCGTCAGGGTTTGCGTACTAGCGCGTGTCTCAAAGTAACAGTTTTGTGCTTTTGCAATGTTGTTATTAGGTGCAGTAAAAAAAACGTGTCGTTCACAGGCACTATTTCCATATTTGATGTTTTCTTTCCCATGCTACAGTAGCACAGGAGTAATTGAAAAACGTCTTGATAGCCACTAGCGCACTTGACGACACTTTGGTATCGAGATGGTGGTTGAAGTCGGCGGTGCTTCGGTGCTGCTGGGTTTCTCGCCGCTGCGACATCCATGGCGCAGTCAATCAAGATGATGGAGAGAGGAGTCCTGGATCTCGCCGGAAAGGGTAACGCTGAACCTAATGGGAGCTCATACTGTCTACTTTGCAGTTTACCGCTGTGGAGCGCCGTTAGTAAAGAGGACTCTTACCAGTCAGATGAGGAATAAACTAGGCGTTGCACTTTTCTGCCTCCGAGTACCAACCCTCTTGCCCGAGCATTCCTGGTACGCTGCTATGGTCTCTTTTTGGACACTTTCATCCTCCAGAGATAGCGCTGCTAGATGGCTGCCCCCTCAAGCAAGGAGCAGAGCGACGAGTGAGAAATGTGTTGAGCTGCTAGTGCGCATGGAAAGGCGGTAGAGAGATGAGGGAGGGTGGAACAAGAGGGTTGCCGAGCAAATATTAGGCAGATGTCACCCACTCCAAGGCACACAGTATCGGCTGAACTGCCAAAATCTATGATATACAAGGGGTGCGCCGGTTCAGAGCTTGAAACAGGCCAAAGTAGTGCGACTGAAGAGGGAGGCGGTGCCAGTCTGTCCCACTAAAACATGGGTAGCATTCTTTACGCTCGATGACATGAAGTTTCACCACTTACTTCAGGGCGCGCCGACTGTGGTTGATGGTTGTAAACCTTTGCACGAAGAAGCTGTATGTAGTCGGTGGGATGACGAAGGGAGGGCGAAAGGTGGAAGTCATTAAGAAGCCGTAAGGAGGTTCTATAAACAAGCTCGGCTACGGAACAGATGATGTGCATGAACCCACTGCGTAGGTCATTTATGTGTGGTGAGTTCCCACTGGATGGGATGATGGAACAGGTCGACCATTCTACTGGTCTGGGGATGGTATGCACTGATGCGCGTTTGTGTCGTGCGGAAAAAGCGAAGAGGGTCGACACGAACTAGCTTCCGCGGTAGCCAACGCGGGCCACACATGTGGACAGGAATTCAGTGACGACAGTGGAGGCGATATCGTGAAGAGAAGTGGCTTCCGGCGAATGAATGTACCTGTCTACTCAAGTAACTAGCGGTGAGCTTGACAAGGTAGAAGTCGTTCCACCAGATGAATATCCGAGTCAAAGCGGACGTCGGGCTGAAGAAAAGAAATGGTAAGGCGGAACAGGGTAGTGGGAGACTTTGGCTCGTTGTTAAACAACACAGGCTTGCGCCCATCCACGAACATTGGAGTTTATTCGCAGCCAAACGAAGCGAGACGCTTGCGAATGAAGTAGATGCATGAGGCGGAGAACACAATACAATACAATAAGTTTATTTCCAGGTTCAACTGGAGGGTTTCACGGAATAAAGTTGTCTTGGCAGCTTGATAGCGTCCAGGAAACCCATACAAGCAGCAGCACACAAGTGGTGAAGAAAATTTTTAAATCTGTCATACATACAGTAGTAACATTAGAAAAATTCAATACATATGCACACTCACCAATAAGCTTTACACTAAATGGCACGAAAATAAAAACAGTTAAAATGCGCACTGATGTAAGAGAAAAATCTAAACTAAGCAAATATTCAACAATCTAGAATCGGATGCATAAAATCACAATTCAACAAAATATCGTCTTTTGTATATCCGGTTGTATTTTGATAAGCGTTTAGAACATGGGGCAGGTTGAAAGATGACATCTGTAGTTCATAATATGTGCGAAAACGCGGCACATTTCACGCATTAGTACTTCTTGTGTGCATGTTAGCACGATGCTTCTCCGAGGATGTTAAGCAAGAATAAAATTCGCCAACAGGTGCCTTCGAAAATAAATGGCTTGTATTAACCTAAATTCATATAAATAGTTAACACGGATAATGTTATGCGCTTGGAATGCATATTTAGAGGTAGACGCATAATTAACATTAGCTATTATTTGAAGAGTGTTCTTTTGCAATACGAGAAGATTGTTTGCCTAAGTCATTTTGGTCCACACTAAACTGCAGCAGTTAAGGGGAGAGAAAAATGATGCGCAACAAACTTGTAGTTTACACTTCATAGGTGATTTGCACGACATCGCGAGAGGGCCCCGCCGACAGAAGAGTGTTTTTTGCTGAGATGTTCCACGTGAGCCTTCTTGTTTGGGACAGAAAATGTACACCAAGGGATTTGTATTTCCTCAACAATTTCTATTTGTTGGTTTTCAAAGTTTAGTACACAGTTTGGTATTGTCGGCTTATTTCATGCGCGAAATATTGTATCCTTCGATTTTGTAGGATTTAGTTTTAATTTATTCATCACTGACCACCTAATCTATCCAGTAAGTCATTACCTTTCGCTATTAAATCGTTGATATTATGGCCTGAAAGCAGTAATGTGTTATCATCGGCGTAATATACAGCATTCATAGAAGGATGTATAGTTGCAATGTCATTTGTATAGGCATTAAACAAAAGGGGTCCAAGCACGCTCCCTTGCGGGGCACCCCAGCTAGTACGTAAAGGGGATGAAAGTTCATTATCTACAGATACTGATTGGCTTCTCTTTTGGAGATAACCTTCAAGCAGTCTGAGTGCTTCAGCACGAATTTCATGCATTTGAAGTTTATTAGAAAGTGTATTATTATTTCATGCATTTGAAGTTTTAATAGCTTTCAAAAAACATGAACTTGGGCTAATTTTTACCCATGAACTACCTGACTCATCTGTTTTACAGTTTTTAGATCTCGAACTAACATTCTGCGAAACATACGTTTGTTGGTCTTACTACCCTCGAGCGAAAAAAGATCTGCTGCCATATGACTCGGCGCATTCCAAGACTGTGAAGAGAGGGATAGCATTGCAATGCATGGAATCTGCTCTCAAGAAATCGTGCCCGCATCGAATGCAAAATAGCTTCCTTAATCAGATAAGCCGACTTTTAGGGGCGGGGTTCCCCTCTTCGATCTTGATTGCTGTATGTGAGACCCTCCTCCAGAAGTTGAAACATGGAACAGGAAAGAGCGGCTGTATGCGGAAAAGGCCGAAAAACTTTTGGTTGTGCCGTACCTTCACAAGACCAGTCATATCGTAAAAAAAAGTGGCCAACATGCACGGTGTGCCGGTTGTGTTTTCGGCACCCAGTAAGCTGGAAGGGCTATGCCCCCGCATCTGTGGCCAGAATAAGAGTGGGTGCCAAATTAATCATAAACGTCGGTTTGTGACCTGTTCCACGGGAGTGGTCTACGCTATTCCCTTGACGGGCGGGAAGGTGTATGTCGGCCAAACTGGCCGTTGCATCAATGATCGATTAGGGGACCATTCAAGAAATGTTAAGAATTTTAAAGACGCACATTTTGTTGCGCATATCAGTAATTGCAGTGGTTGCGTGGCCCGATTTAACGAGACGAAGATTCTCGGCAAGAGCATTGATAAGACAGCACGTCTCAGCTTGGAAGCCTTTCATATCGCGAAATATGGCAACAGATGCATTAGCAAGCCTTCGATATCTCTCTTAAACGCTGAGGTCTGTTTTTTAGATGCGACTAATATGTTCACCCCTTGAGGATCTTGCTTTTTTTGTTTTTTCGTTTTTTTTTCCCAGTGTCTCTTGCTCGCACGTGCGTTACTGAAACTTCTTATCTTATGTAAGCTGCTGTGTATATAGGTGTTGCCTTGCTCCAATAAAAATCAGTTGACAGTCGGCGCTTGTGTCTAGTCTCTTGTCCTTAGTGGTCGTGTGTGTTTGCGCTCTTTCAGTTTTCCAAAAATGAACCAACTCGCCCAAAAAGAAGTGTTAATTATTAGAAAGAATCGAGTGATTTAAGCAGTCAAATGCCTTATTAAAATTAAGGAAAAGGCCTACCGTATACAAGTTATCATCATAATTGTTGAAGATAATTTTTTGCATTGTTAATGAGGCTGTTCCGGTTGATCTTTCTTCCCTGAAACCAAATTGTGACTCAGGTATTACCGTTTGTTTATAAAAAAAAAATCTTCGTCATTCTTGAAGATATAACCTTTTCCAGTCCCTTGGAAATCACGGGGAGAACAGAAATCGGCCTATAGTCTCCTGGTAGGTTTCGGTCTCCCCCTTTATAAATTACAGACATTTTTGTAGTTTTGATTCCGTTGAGAAACACCACGGATTCAAGTTCCAGGTTATAGATATAATAAAGCACGCGACAGCTTGTGGATACGACATATTTCAACGGTGTCATCTGCAAGGCGTTTATATCTAAGGCTCTGCTATTACTAATGCCCATATATACGCTATAAACTTCACTTGCATCAGTTGGCTCGTAAAATATAGTTTCGCTAACATAACTAGGGTAACCGGCGATAAGGGTGCCTGTAGGATCTTGAGATGAAGTAGCACCATTAAGAAAACATTTGTTGAAGTGCGAGTGCTCTCCCCTTCACATCGTTGCCAGTTACAAGCATCGTTTTCATAGCATGGTTATTTGTACGGTGACCAAGGACACCATTTAAATCTTTCTAGTTAATATCAGGTCTACTTGAACTGACTTTAGAAAAGAGCCGCGGATAATACATATTTTCAGCGTTCCGTAGCTCCGCGTGCAATCGGTTTTTTTAACGTTTTAAATGAAAGCAGCGCATCTTCTGTACGTGCTGGAAAGCACGTTTGATACAGGCGAATTTTGTCCTTGATCATTTTGAACAACTGTTTTGTAACCCACGGTTTGCCTATCTTTTTGGAAGGAGTGTATACCCCTTGATGGATCACTGCCTTGTCGTGGCGGAGCGGCTTGCGAAACATGATGAAGTCGTGAACTCTGCTGTGTAGGGCCACCCAAGATAGACAGGTCACGGCAGACAGTTCTGACAAAATGTGATTCACTGGAAAAGGTAATGGCAACCCGCTCCAGTATTTCTTGCCAAGAAAACCCTATGGCCAGTCACAACAGCATTAATGATATGGCGCCGCAAGACGAGCTCCCCAGATTGGAAGGCGTCCAACGTGTTACTAGGGATGAACAAAGGGCGATTCCTAGTTGCTCCAGGAAGAATGAAGCGGCTGGGATAAAGCCAAAAGGACGCTCAGTTGAGGATGTGTCGGGGAGCGACCGGAAAGTCCGATGAAAGAGCGGATGGTCCATAGGGTCACGGAGAGTCGGACACGACTGAACTGAACTGATACTTCCAGTGGAAAGTACTTCGAATAAAGACGGAGGAAATTGTGAAAAAAATAGGTCGTGCGCATCATTGACGCTCGTTTTCTGCAACGCACAGGACTAGTCAAAGTACAAATTATCGTACTCAAAAGCTTCCAACAAGGCATCGTTAATGCACTGCATACGGACTGTCTCACAATGTTTCGCTTAACATGCTCCTTCCAAAAAACGGAAGATACCGGACAGTGATCACTGACATATGAAGCAATTGTACCGCGAGAGATTGCACTGGTTTCAATATTCGTAAGTATTATATGAAGTGCAGTCGCTCCAGTGCACATGACACGTGTGGGTGCTTCTATAAAGTTTACAAAACCGTATGAGATACGTGTCATGTTAAAATCACATACAGTAGCATTCTGGTCAAGCATAATGATATAAGATCATCACCGCACAAAAGCAAGCATTTGTTCATTGGCGCATATTCCAGAATCTGGTCTAAAAATCTGTAAAAACGTTTATGTAGCCATTTGGAGGCGATATACAATAGAGATAGCTTGTTTTTGATTTTTCAGTCTTAAAACTTCATAATCTTCTGTAACTTCACCAATATAAGCAGAATGTGGCATCTTTTGCTATTTATACGGCATAGATAGAAAAGCTTTTTGCTATTGATATTAAAGACTTATTTTATTCCATTCCTCATGACAAATTGTTGGAATGCATTTGTGAAGAAATTGTCCGCTATGGAGCGATATCATTTCAGAATGCCTTTGGCATTGCGGCAGATAACGTTTTAGAACTACTACTTGCTTACCTTCAATCTACCTATGCCGAAAGGAAAAGAAAATTTTTATACAAAAGAAATCTATATGCATTGGTTCGTGCATCGCGCCATTGCTCAACGACTTCTATTTTGCAATGATTGACAAGGTACTTGAAAAACGTCTTGTGGGCATAAATGTTAAACGATTGTTTAGGTTTGTTGCTGATTTTAGTGTTTTAATAAAATTTGACTCGGCAGGTTTGACAAACTACGTGAATGGCCTTTGTTATGTTTTTCTGATGTTATGGCGCCACTTGAAATAACAAACGAAGAGCCAGCTAACGGCCTTATAAAGTTTCTGGACCTGACATTGCATTTTACCGCTGTTCATTTTTGCTGGTCCTTTGAGCCCAGAAGTAAAAGGCCATTTCTTCCGTACAGCTCAGCTCACTCGAAACTTGTTAAAAGGGCCATAGTGACGTCATGCTTAAGAAATGCGGTGAAAAACTCCCGCACCCCCAAAGTTACCTGCAGCTTTTCAGGTCAAGTGAATAGGCTTTTTCAGACAGGATACCCTCTTGAGATGCTTCAGTAGCAGAAGGAATGCTGAAAAAGCTCAAAGTTGGTGACAGGGTCAAACATAGCAACGTCGAAAAGAATGTGGAAGTTATACCATACATCCATGTTTTGTCCCATAATTTGAAAAGAATAGGAAAAAGAGCTGCTGTTGATGTGGTGTTTTCAGCCCCTGTCAGTGCTCGCGTGTGAATGGACCTGGTAAGAGGACTGAAGAAGATTTTATCAATTGCAAGAAAAATCACCTCAGCAAATATGTGTCGTGTATAAATAATGTTGTTTACTCGATCCCCTGGCCAGCGGTTCTTCGTACATCGGCCAGACAGGCCGTTGTCTGAATGAAATACTTAAGGAACATCGCACTAATGTTAAGAATGTTGTTTGCCACATAGAAATCCACTGTCGTTACTGCTCGTGTTATCCATCATTGAATAAAAACCATATTGTCACCATCCACAAAGATAAGCTAACAAGGGAGATTATTGAGGCATCGGAAATTAAGCAGTTTGGTGCGAAAAGTGTCAGCACACCATCCGTTGCCATATCAGAGAAAGAGCTGAACTCTCTGTTATCTTGTAATTGCCGGACTTGTTGAATATATCTGCATGCCAGAGTGATATGGGTTGAATGTACTGTCACATGTTTCCATTTCATGTTTTTCTGCGGACCAGGGTATATATTGCGATGGCACCCTGAATAACCTCATGCTGCCAGTTCAGCGCTGTGTCTGTCCCATTCTCTTCTCTAGGCTTCGTGCCGTTGCGCTGCACCACTTTAAGATGTCAGACCAACTAGCCCTCCAGTTCATGTTCCAAAACTACGGGTTTATTATTCTTTTGATCTTTTTCTGGTTTAGAGTAAAGCATGTTTATGTTAGGTGGGCGGATGACATCAAGAAGTTCGCAGGGGTCAAGTGGATGCAGCTAGCACAGAACCGGGTTGTGGAGAAATATGGGAGAGGCCTTCGCCCTGCAGGGTGTTTAGTCAGGCTGACGATGATGATGATGATGTTTGTGTAGCGTGTATATCATTCTGAGGGGAAACTAGAAAGAGAATACAAACAGTTTAAACACGGTGAATGGTTTCTAACTGTCCATAAATATCGCCTATGAAATAAAAACAAGAAGACAGAGGAGCAAGAAAAATTAGGACGAGCCGATTGAAAAAAACATGGTTTTTTATGCCGCATAAAACTAAACAGGCAGTTTTGGGACGGCAGATGTGGTTAGATAAGGAGCTAATTACGACAGTTATTCAAGAGGTTTTCTTCAAAGATAGGCTATAATGTGCCAGGCCTCTGGCCCTCTGCCCCTGCGGTGTAAACGTATAAAGCACGCGCCAACGATCTACGCCGCACGGACCATTCTCAAGAGGCCAGCCTGGATAGCGGCAGCCTGACAATAAGGCAGCGGTGCCGGTGGAAGGGAGCTTTTTTCAATCCGCTGTACCTAGCGTCAAGCGTCTTACGTGTGACTGCTCTGGCGCTGATCTTGGACTGGGGCGTGAGTGTTCAACTTGAGTGTTCTTCCTTATATTTCTTCTTCGTGTGTGCATTTTTTTGCTCCGGCTCTTCGCCATTGTGTTTTTTCTAGACGACAAGTGTAGTTGTAATTCTTTTTTCTGCTTGTTTGTTTGTGGATTCCGCCGTGCTGGTCGCTGCTCGCGGACCCTTCCCCTTTCTGGGGTGAAGGCGGAGGCCGTCATCAGCCACTCAACGTGCTGATACGCATTGCTGAACGCTACAAAATCGGTTTTCTATTCGTACATTCTGTAGCGTAAAGATAAACTACGCAAGTCAGAGCTGAGTTTCGCGTGAGTGTGCGCCACCCGTTATGCGCATGCGCGAGAGCCGCGTGACGTCACTACAGGCGCAGGTGCGTCGCCTCCTCGCCGAAGCCGGTGCGTGCTCCTCGCCGCCGCCAGCGTGCGCTCCTCTCCGACGCGTGACCATTAGAAGGAGCCATGTTTACGACAGTTGCCCCCCGCGCTGCAGCGCATGCTTTACGCTACATATATCTAGGCATAGCAGAGCTAAGCCACTGCTAATGTCTTCGTTTTCGCGGCGCTACGATCGCTGTGCTAGCTTAGAGAAACATACTTACGTAAAAAGATGACACTCGAGCCGTTTCGAGGCTGAGCAAATACGTGTCTCACTACCCGCAAGGCGGCGTAGCAGCGTTTGATTCCAACCAATTATTTCAATAATTAAATACCTATTCCAATTATTTAAATACCTTTACCTAAAAAGCGTTGGCTCGCAATGCAGGAAAAGAACTAGGTAATTAACCAATAAGTATGCTGGTCACAATGACGAAGAAATAACGAGCATTAAGCAACAGATGAAAAACACAGATGGTAAAAAATAGATAAATTCGATGGAAAATAAACAGAGTGTGGAACTATACCGAAAGTGGAAAAGGCAGATCAGGAAGAAAGCTTTCTTTGATAACTCAACTGGCAGTGGCCTAATTTTTGAAGCTAGATCAGGGTGTCTTAGAACACGCAGCTACAAAAAGAAACTTAACAAGGAAGATGGCATATGTGCAGTATGTGGTAAATCTACTGGAACAATTAACCATATTATACTCGAATGTAATGGTATCCATCCGGAAGTCGATGCAGGCGCAGTCACTCTTCCTGAAGCTCTCGGGTTTAGACACCAGTGGCCGGGTGAATGAACCTGCGGTGGAAGCTAGCAAAAAACGATTAGAAGATTGGTGGCTTAAAAGCAGAAAACGTAGGTAATGTTAGTAATGTAGAACAAAATTTAAATAAAAAGAATGATGGTATATTTAACCAATCTAAATTAGTAATTAAGTTAAGATATAAGGGGAAAAAATGAGCACGACAGCAACTGCTATCACCGCGTTTTAAAGGGGACGCTCCTATATTCCATCCATCCATTCCAACTTACTTCAAATGTAGCTTATCAAACGTCCACAGGTTGCATCTAATTCCTGTTTTCATATCAACGTTGATACGGCTCCGGTCATGTGCTGCCGAGTATCCCCTCCTCACCGCGCTTTCCAACGCGTCGATGCGTTTATCCGTTAACCTGTTTTCTTGTCTGCAGAATTACCTTTGGTGTTTCTTGAGGATTTGTAAGTCGTAAGGATTTTGCGCGCGTAACATAGAATATGATCCATGACGCACCTATACAGTGCAACCACTGCTTGCTTCTGGGTCGTGTTTTTCTGAAGAATATGTGTAATATTATAAAACACAGCATTTATAGGTAGCTCACCCATACCATAACTCAAAACTTTCATTTCGCACTACAAGAACAGTGCATTGCGCATTTTGAATCGTTTTGTGAATTACGTTTACCTTACTTTATATGTAGAATGCCGGTTTGTAAGCATCATATTTACATGCGGCGTTGCTTGTCATGGTTAAAACAATATCTTTAGTGTTGGAAAAGCGCTGCTGCCTGTTTGTCGCCTGTATATTTGAGCACATATACTGCTATTGGCCACGTGCTTTAGGCTCCCTGTAGTGCATTTGTCACACAGGCAGCGGGCACTTTCGATGGCGGCGATGCTATTGTGATGCTATTATGTATTGATTGTATTGTGTTTAAATTTCTGAAGAGCCTATTGCTGAAGGCTGATGTATAGAAATTCCGCGCGGGCTCTGCATGCGTGTTTCCTCTTTAATTATGTCTAGCAGTTCACAAACACTTTTGAGTTGTTCTCACGGGTGATGTTTAGAGGTAAAGCACGCACCGGGCTTGAGCAGTTTTCTTCTTCTCTTCGTGACACTGTGCCACGCGCTTTGCCATACCTTCTTTCTTGTTACTCTGCGTTTTATCCTGCATTTTATAAAGTTGGCTCTCCAGTATTCTCTGTGCAATTCAATACGTCAACAAGAAAAATAAACTTTTTTTGTATGAAACCACTGCCTCCTATTGTGTGTCACTGTGAAATGCGGCTCAATAACGTCAAAACACACCAAGAAGAACAGCTACGATCCCATCAATCAAACTTGCGTGAACTAAGACAACCGCGCTTTGGTTCTGCGACGAGCTTGGCGGTATTAAGAGTAAAGAGGCTTCGATCAGCTACTTCATTACGTTTATGTATTGCTTGCTTACAAAGGAGTATTGAAGTACTTGCTCTCCACTAAAGACGATTTAGTTGAATATTGTAACCGTGCAGTTAAATCAGAATCGAAAGCACTGCTATCTTAAACGAAACTGAAACAGAGCTAAAGCACGCACCTGAAATCTCGCAGGACAAAATTAGCGATCCGACCAGCCGCTCTGGACGTTGGCGGAAATGTAGTAGCTCAGCCGCAGGGCCCTACGGGAGTGTCCGCTCTTTACCTAATATGTTTTTCTATGGTGCTAGCGAGCTTCCGTTGGCCGTGCAAGGGGTGACTGCTACTTGGACCTTTTTACCTCTTTGATTGCTTCGTCGTCAGGGAAATAGCCGGCTTGTTTTATCCAGCATGGGGATTTGTGGCATGAGCTGTTTTCGTTTTTGTTCCTCGGAAATGTTCCGAGGCTGTAAAGAAAGAGAAATTCGCCGTGGACTAATTGCTAGAGTAATGGGCCGTGGGGCTAGAGGACCAAAGTTTGAATGCAGCTACGGCCCCAACATTTGGTGTTTTGAAATGATGAGCTATTATTTAATTCTACACATTTTTTTTCCCGTCTGGCACCTTTTTTTTTCTTGAATGGAATAGTGGGCCACAGACTGGCAAAAGAAATTCTCTAATCAGCACCACCCACCTGGTTTTATGCCGGTTGAGGCTGTACGGTAATCCGAATCCTGGTACGGAATCGGTACGTCATTTTTTAATTCAAGTGCGAAACTGGTGATTGTTTTTGCACAGGTTTTTGCACAGGTGATTTTTTTCTGAACTTATTTTGGTGGCTACGACGCAACATATTTTTGTTGATCGTCCAGAATAATATTCTTAACACAGCTGCTATATTCAATAGAGAAGCGATAAGACAGCTGCTCCGTCTTTGTTTTTGGCATTAGTGTGCGGTTTCTGAGACTAAACTTACGAAAAGAAATCTTGAAATCGCTAGCTTTTTGTTAAAGTCTGTTATGCAGGAAGCAGTTCCGTGCTATAATAGTGTATGGCGTAAAAAAGCCTGTCTCGAAACTATCCGGAAAAGCCTGGCTGCTGCTCAGTATTATTTGATCCCGTTCAGAAACATGTCTACGCTTTCGACACTACATAACAGATGTTATATTTACGGTTCATCTAAAATACGTACTGAAAAGTCATTGCCACAAAACAGATCAATCATTTAGTACTTATACTTGTGCCTGCAAAACAAAAATGCTATGTGTTCTAAAACGACCTAGAGAAGGCTGGACAATGATTATCGTAGCGTTCACAAGCCTGTTATCAGAGCTCGAAAAAACAAAAACATTTGTTTTCATCCTGTACATATTTATTGGCTGAGATTGAAGATATTGTTACATTGGGCGTTGCATACACTGATATTTGCATAAGGACGGAAGAGAAAGAATCTCGTGAGTTTTGGTGAAGACGACGTTCGAGCAGGGTCGGTTAGTGCCCGGTTGACGCTGCTGTGTTTCTGTGTGCTGTGTGTGGTGTCATCGTGGACTAATCTCTTGGCCTTACCTTGCCACGTATCATCTTGATGGAGGTGACTAAAGATCCCCGTGCGCACAGAGTAGAATTAAAGAGCAAAATAACACAAAACATTAGATTTGCGCAGTTTCCGCCACCTACCTGGACTCACAACGACGTCTGCAACGACCACTATGACCTCCGAGGCAGCCCCTACCATCGCAGCAACATCGTCTCAGCCTGTGATACTCACGAAGATCCGCCACCCTCCCATCTTTAATGGCGAAGACAAGCCGGACGTTGAAGGCTGGCTATATGAGTACGAGCGCTGCAGCAGAAACAACCACTGGGACGCGACCATTATGCTGACGAACATAATCTATTTGGCGGGAACAGCTCGGACGTGGCTCCAAAATCACTAGCAAGAGCTAGTGACCTGGGAAATATGTAAACAACAGCTACAGGACTTGTTCGGAAAGCTGATTTGGCGGGCTCTCGCAGCAAAAGCAGAGCTTTCCACTCGCACCCAATCCCCCTCGGAGTACTACCTTGCCTACATTCAGGACGGGATTTCGTTGTGCCGCAAGGTGAACAGCGCCATGATAGAAAGTAACAAGATAGGGCATATACTCAAGGGTATAGCGGATGATGCGTTCAACATCATTTTCTGTACGGATTGCGCTACCGTCGACTCGGTACTTCGTCTGTAGAAAATTCGAGCAGGCTGAACAACGCCGTCTTGTACATCGCTTGATCGCCTTCCGAACACGGCGGCTACATCAACCTGCGATGACCTGCCGCCTTTGCAACAGACTTCTCATCCAGCGACCACCACTCGGATCATCCGGAGAGAACTCGAGCCCTTGGCTCCTGCACCACTCACGTCTCCGCCACCTGACACCATGGCCATGATACAGGCCTTCGCCAGGAACTTGCCAATGTCTGCATCTCTTCCAGCCCAGTGCCGCCACCGTCACCAACGCACCCTATTCCTGTAGTGGCTGCTGCTACCGCCAGCCAGGCTTCCCCACGTCGCTACCTTAGAGTAATCCTGCAGAGTGGCGCACCTTAGGCGACAGGCCAATTTGCTTCATTTGCTGTTGCGCCGGCCACACATTTCTTTATTGCCGTAGCCGTACATTCTTCACCTGTCGCTCTTATTACAACGCCGACCGTCGATACTACCAAGGACCTCGACGCTTCCCCGCCCAACCACGGGAGCCCCACCCCGCCCATGATGGACCTGGACATTAACTTCCTCAAACCGATCAGCCGCGCAACGAAACTGTTTCCACTGCCCGTCGCTCTAGCCGATCTTCATCCCCACTGGCTCGTCGATCCCGTTCACTGGTTCCTCATCACAGCTCTTCCCCATCATACGCAGGCACCTACTCGGAAAGCTAGCGAGTGCATCGCCCGGGAGTGAGGCTACATTACTGACCCGGACAGTCAACTCCGAACTCACCCCCACACGCAGACGTAACCTGATTGGCATTATTGTGGACGGAGTCTCCGTTTCTGCCCTTACTGACACCGGAGCCCACATTTCAGTCCTTAGTTCGTCGTTCCGCCAGGGCCTCAAAAACGTTCTTACACCCCTACAGTTCGTGTTGCTGATGGAAACACTGCTACCATCATCGGAATGTGCATTGCGCGCGCCAGCATCGCCGGCCACCACGTCCCTGTGCTCTTCCCCGTCCGTACTACTTTTCCTCAAGACGTGATTTTAGTCCCAGACTTTTTAACAGACGCATTCTGCTCTCATTCACTGCTCTTCCGGACTTCTGCGCCTAGTCCTACGCCATTGTGTTCACGACCCTAGTGCTGACCATTCCCATCCTCGCCTCCGCTCCAGCACATTTACTCGCCTACCTCCTGAGGCGGCAGTATACGTGCCCATGTCCCCTTTTCCCTCCCTTCCTGACGGCGACTACGTTGTCAACATAATCAGAAATGTCACTCTACAGCACAACATCGTCCTACCTCATAACATTGTACACGTCGAGAATAACCTCACCTAAATTCCCGCCCTAAACTTTAGCATATCTTCGCGAGTTCCCCCGGAGGCCATTTTTCTTGCCCAGCTGTCACCTTTGTCCAGCTTTACTATTTCTGCAGTGCTGTTCGACCGTCACGCCGAGCTAGGTGCACAACTTGTCCCGTCACATAGTCCTTACCTGCGCCCCGGAAAGACGAAACGAGCAACGCCAAGGCAGTTGGCGAGGACGGTAGGCCAACGAACGCGGGAAAAGAAAAACAAGCCTACAAACCCAAAGCACTCCCTCGAAACGACTACAAAATTACCATTCGTCCGGTCGACGGCGATTTGCGAGAGGTCTCGGAATTGGCGTTCGCCAGGGCACTTACGCGCGCGTGCGGCATGGAAAATGAGATTGGAGAACTCATAGTGCAAGTGAACAGTGCATCGAACTCTGCCATTGCAAGTGCCCCAAGCATGGAGCAGGCCAACCGAATCTGACAAGTTGGAAAACTCATGATTGCCGGGAAAACTTACGAGCTCAAAACATACGGGACGACACCAGGAAACATCGAAAAAGGCGTCTTGCACGGCGTGGACCCCGACACGAATCCGGAACATTTCATGAAGAACATCAGGATTGTGAAAGCTGGCATCCAACTCGCATTCGCAATGATGATAGGAAATTCAAGAACAGTACTCTTTGGTGGCACCGGAGGCGACCCAGCGAGACAAGTATATTACGTGGGCGTGCAATTCCAAGTTCACCTCTACAGGAAAACTAAAATCATCTGCAGAAGGTGCAACATGCAAACACACCGCACGGATGTATGCCCGCACCGCGGGAGAAAGGCGTGCGAATACTGCGGCAAAATGGAAGACCCGACCATCCGCACTTGTGACGAGGTCTGTGCCTTCTGTGGATAGGGACATCCGAAAGGCGATCCAGTGTGCAGGTACAGATACCAGAGACCGCCAGAGAAACTCAAGACAAAAGAGGAAAAAAAAAGTCGTCTTCGACGAGCAGAAACAGCCGCCCATAAAAGACGAGAAAGAATTCGCCCAGCTAGAAGCCATGAGGAATACCAACGACAGATCCAGGCCGGAAAAGAGACATGAGATCCAAGAGCACGAAGCCGCCAAGCCTCGGCACAAGTCCAAGACCAGGGGCAGATCTGCGTCCAGGGACCCTGGACCCGAGGAGGAACCAAGGACATGAGCGGCAACAATGCCTGGGTAGGTGGACCACCTCTGTCTCCCACTGACGCCTCTAGTTTGGCTGAGAAATACAAAACATCTCTCGATGAGGCAATAGTTAAGATCAGACAGGAAACAGACGCACAAATTATAGCAATAGCGAAAGACAGGGACGAATGGAGAGGCAGATTCGAAGATCTAATTAGGAAAATTGAGCAAGAAAAACTCCACTCAAGCACACAGATGGAGGTAGAAAACAAAAGAGACGAGCGCACGGAAGATTTCGATACGGTAGACGAGAAACTCGAAATATTAGTTAAAATGCAGGACGAAAAATTGAGCAACGTAGCCGCAGAACACGACGCGAGACACGCAGCAATTGAGGCTAAGCTGAATGAGATAATCGCGGTTCTGTAGAAGCTCGGGCAACGTTTCACGAAGAAAGAAGAAGCTCGAATGTTACAACCTAACGCAGCAACCAAACGAGAAAGGTCAGTTCAGTACTGGAGTTGGCTTTCACATTTCTGCTATCACATTTATTTTCCTTCTAGAGATGAAACTCCAAGCCAGTTCTTCATACAAACTTGTGATGCCTGATGTTGGTAATAGTGTGCAGTTATAGTGCGTTGCCCTCATTCATATGCAAAGCACAATGTAAGGAGGATTTTGATCGCCAGTTTGACCGTCATCTACTTGGCAGGCGGCACATCAACGTTGTGCACACAGCCTTTGTCGTGCATCTATGGCTGCGTCCAACTTTCAGAAACGAATGGTTGAAAAAGAAGCAAATGATGCTATTAGATCTAGTTGAAGTATCTCGCTTTTGACATTGTTTTACAGTGAGCTCACAATGTCGAGTAGTTGTTGCTCAGCGTGCATGTTGTCATATAAAGATTTCTGCAAAATGAAAGGGAGCAAGCACTTTTCTACTAATGTTGAAAATGTGCTGCAAGCCAAGACCAAAATTTTGAAATATGAAAATGTGTACCTGTGGCAAATTATCATGAAGTAATCCTTAGATTAAAGCTCTAACTTTGACCTCTTTCATATATGAAGAACCTACACAGTCTCAACGACTAATTTTTTTAGCATGCAAGCATGTACATGGCCACGTAGTTTGCATGCTCTCGCAGAGCATCTGCTCACGCACTGGCTCCATGTGCTTCTACAAGCTCGCACAAGTACGTGACCAGCTCATTATAATTCAATCTTACACAGTGGCTGTGCGTGCTTCTGTGAGCTCGCTCATGGGCACATTCAATCTCACAAGAACTTGTACAATCTCATGCATTCCTGCACAGTGGCTCTACGTGCGCTCATAAATCGACGTTTAATCTCCCAAGAACTCACATATTCTTATACATTCTCATTCACTCTGACACTTTCTTCTACAGCTCACGTACAGTTTTTTCTGTAGGGAAGCCTTGGGCGGGGAAGCCCGCTGGCATGCTGCAGCCAGTAGTGAGCAACTATTCATGCAAGTTGTTGTGTGCGATATCATGAAACCCCTCCCTTCCTCTGCGCGCGGAAACCAATATGTCCTGGTAATAATGGACCTCTATTCCAAGTGGGTTGATGTATTCCCCCTTAGGAAGCTTGTGTCGGAACGAATTTGGGAGAAACTGTTGGCGACATTCACTCGTTTCGGTTTCCATTCCGAGCTGATTACAGACAATGCTTCGTAATTCAAAAACAAAGTGTTTGTTGATTCCTGTCGGGCGCTTCAAATCAGCCACAGGAAAACGAGCCCCTACCATTCTCAGAGCACAATAACCGAAAGGGTGAATCGGAATGTTAAGAGCATGCTGGTCGTATCGACCGACAGCACAAGGATTGGGACGCACGGCTGTCCGAAGTGGCGTTCGCCACTACAACAACCGTGAACAGGTCGGTGGGTATGACACCCGCTGACTTGAATTTTGGGAAAGAGATCGCTTTTCCGGTAGAGAACGCCCTACTTGACGCGGCGGGTCCCGCGCCCCCTTCGCTTACGAAGCAAGCGGCAAAGCTCCTCGAGCGCCTTGAGGCAGCGCAGCGCGCGGCTCGTGAAAACCTCGATGTCGCGCGCATAGAGCAGGTGGATCAGCACAACAAAGGTCGTCGTCACGTCGTTTTTAACACGGACGACTTGGCACTGAAATTAACGCACCCGCTTAGTAAAGCAGCGCGTGGTTTCGCTGCGTCGCTAGCGTACAAGTGGGTTGGACCGTTCGAAGTTGCGGCACGGGCTACGCCACTCACCTACCAGCTGCGGTTGTTGACGAGCGGTGAAACCGCCGGTCCGGTGCACGTCGCAGACTTGAAAGCTTACCACCTTCGCTAGGACGATAACTGCGAAGTGGTGGAAGTTCAAGGCAATGCAGTGATCTCCCCCATAGTCAGGCGTACCGGTAGCAACCCGGTTCGCATTCGACGCGATAACCTAAGACGAAGGTAGTGCACTGCTTTGTCTAATGTCTTTGCTCCTTTAATAAGATTTTGCAGCAGCCAGAGGAACACCGTTGCAGGGGCGGGAAACCGCTGCCAGCGCGTGGTTCAACGAGGGTAAGCCTAAACAGGGGGCAACTCCCTAGTTTGTAGTGCATTGTGACCCATCATCTTGACCAGCGCGGCCATGCTGGCTGTCTTCAGAGTCTGGATTCGGAGCCCGCTGCCCATGCCTGGAGTACAGGCCTCAGTGAGCAAGGCGTCCTCGGGGCGGAAACGCCAGCTGCAAAGGGGTCCCGGTGCATACAACACAGCGCCACGTGGAAAAGGGTCGACAGCGATGTGGAGTAGCAGCTCAGGGCTGCTGCCAGGCGCATCCGCGGCCGAGCCCAGCTGCGTTTTGTCCCCGAGGATGTGGCCGCTGCCGGAAAGGGACCAGCCGGAACTGTCCCGCCATGCTTGCTGCTTCTCTTCCGTCACACGCACCAGTTGAGATGGCATCCCACCAGAGTCAGGCGACAGGTCTCCATATTATACGTCAACCCAACTCGGACATGAACATGGCCCAGCTGTTGCCGGACCCCGGGTCGGACCCTTAGGGGGGGGGGGGGGAGATGTGGGGACTGCACCAGCCACATTTAAGGCCACCGTACGGTCGTTTTTAGAGGCTCTGCGACCATCCGTCTTCCGCCAGCTGGCGGATGCGTTCGGCACGGGAGGCGCATAGGGTGCTTCACGGTCACTTTTGGGAGGCCGATTTCTTCAGCGCTCTGATTAGCGCACCCGGCGCGCGCTGCTTCGAATGTCGAAACTGTATATGGCGGCTACGGCGCTGGTTTGGGGAAACTTTTCCTCTTCACAATGGCTCTCGATTGTCGGCTATCAAATTAATTTGCACCCTAGCTGTAGAGTTATTGAGCCCCCGCATATACAACACACAGTATGAACTGACCGTTAGTATAGCGATTAAGTCACCGGTGATGCAATCGTCCAGCAACCGCGTAGACGCTCGCATGCCCTAGCGGCGCCTGCTTTCGCCGTCTACTTGGTGTGCTTATGTTAGTATGAGGAGAAGACAGGACGAATTTTTTCAAGTACTACCGAACGTATGCATTGAAAGGTAAAGTGTATATTTTCATATCTCCCCTGCCTGTGTTCGCGCGTTCACTTCAGTATAGCACTCGCGGCAAAGGTGCAGGACCTGGTCATTTGATGTTTTCATCCGAAATTACAGCCTAAACGCATTTTACAACAAGCCTGCATTACTGTGAGAAAATAGACTGCAAAGCATAAAAAACATGCACATTATTTGTAACATGAAGTACTATTTGCCGTGCGGTTCTCCCCGGTGGTAGCAATCTTTTAGTGGTGTACATTTCCCCACGTAATCCTCATTTCTGGCTGCAATCTTTTAGTGGTGTACATTTCGCCACGTAATCACATTTCTGGCTGCAACTTACAGCTGTAGTGTTGCATATGAGATGCATTTGCGTGCAGAAATTGTGTCGAGGTTCATGGCAGTAACAAATCTTCCAAAATTCATGGCGTCCTTTGCTATGGTATCCATGCCATAGCAAATGATTCAAGCAGTGCCTGTTCAAATTATCTCTAAAATTCAATTTGTTTACTTCTTCGAAGACATTTAAAATAGCTGATCAACAAGTTTATTTGTATTCAGTTTGGCATTCAACACTATTCAAAAATGGTTCAGCAGTAAGACTATGCTATTCATCAGTTCGGTTGGCAAAACTACAATTTGAATGCCCCTCAGTACGTAATACCACTTTCTCCATCTCTGTGCTGAGTGCTGCATATAATAATGAGTGCCTTCATGTCAAATGCAGCATAAACTTCCTTTTCTTGACCTATGTCATTTGGTCTTCCTAGGTTTCATGTGTGTGCACTGCAGAGGTGTACTAGCTCAATATTATATTTGCATATAATAAAAAAGCTGCTGGATAATCTTGTCAACTCCAAGAAAAATGCTTTTATTTATAGTTTGCAATCACCTGGCCTGTTTGAGACTGATTAAAAAAATGCTGGCTATGCCCAGAATCGAACCGTTTGAAATTATGGTTGCATTTTGTACTTACTTTTATTCCCTTAATCAACTGACACTGGCAGTGCTTTTTTTTTATCAATGCCACCTGTGCTTAAAAACTCATATAATGTAGCCGTGTGTTTTGGATTACTCATCTCACCAAAATTTGTGTATTTACAGGCACATAGAGGTTTCTGAGTCATTTTAAAATATCACCAAGCTGCAGATGTAACGTAAAGAACATATTTCATGCTTCGGCCAACCGATGCAGGATCCTTTCTCAGGGAGTCTGTGTCTACAAAAGCATTTAATATAAATGTATGGACCAATGAGGCTTTACATACCTGCCAGAGGATGCATGCATATGTAATAGTCATTCGCAACTCATCCATATGTGCTACTTAGTAACTCAAATAGCATCTGTCTTACCGTGGAAACTTGCTACTAGGATGCTACACGTGCTGACCACCTTATGCTAGCAGAAGCACTTGCTGTAGGGCTAGTTGGTTCACACTGACCAATGGAGTGGGCCAAGGACATGATCACAGGAAAAGAAGATGGAAAGAAAGAGCGCCTTTCAATCCCTCTTCTTTCCCTGCGATCGTGTTCTTGTGCCATTTTGATGATCATGTTATGTTGGGTTACCATTTCTTGAATGCGTAACAGCACCCTCGCTTCACTGCAACTGGAGGGTTCTATTCTGTGACTGGTTCAATAGCCCTGGGTTTAAATAGTGTCACCAGATTCTGCTCGCCTGTAGAGCTCATGCTGCATGATATGTCATCCTATCAGGTTTTAGATGCGTGTAGGTTTCGCAAGGGCAGAGTAACTAGAGACCAGATTGCCAAGCTTCGCTGGATCATGGAAAAAGCAAGAGAGTTCTAGATACCCATCTACTTCTGCTTTATTGATTATCCGAAAGCATTTTACAGCGTAGATCACAGCAGATTGTGGCAAGCTCTCCAAAAGATGGGAGTTCCAATTCACCTCATCTGTCTCCACAGGAACCTGTATCAAGGGCGAGAGGCCACAGTCAGAACTTGGCATGGTCTTACTAATTGGTTTCCGATTGAGCAAGGAGTGAGACAAGGCTGCATACAGTCGCTTGGTCTATTTAACCTATATGCAGAGTGCATCATGAGGAAGGCCAGTCTGGACGAGTCTTAAGCTGGAGTGAATATTGCTGAAAAATGTATAAACGACCTCAGATATGCGGATAATACCACTTTAAGGACAGAAAGTGAAGTGGAATTCAAAAGACTTCTGATGCGCGTACAAGACGAGAGTGAGAGTTTTGGGCTTAAACTGAACATTAAAAAACCAAAGATCATAGAGTCTTGCCCTAACAAGTCCTGGAGCATCAAGGGACAAGAAGTGCAAGCTGTGACAGATTTTCTCTTCTTGGGCTCCAAGATTACCCCGGAAGGAGACTGCAGCCATTAAATTAGGAGACGCCTGCTTCTGAGAAAGAGAGCCATGGCTAGCTTTGACCGCCTAGTAAAGAGCAGGGACATTAGACTGCCAACTAGGATCCGTATAACTCGTGCTACGGTCTTTCCAGTTGCGATGTATACATGCAAGAGTTGGACTGTGAAGAAGGCTGACCGCTGAAGATTTGACGCGTTTGAATTGTAGTGCTGGCGGAGACTCTTGAGAGTTCCTTGGACTGCCAGAAGAGCAAATCAGTCGATATTGTCTACCATAAACCCTGAATGCTCATTGGAGCGTCGAATTCTAAAGTTGAAGCTCAGCTACTTTGGTCATCTGATGAGAAGAGAGGAGTCGCTGGAGAAAGATTTAATGTTGGGAAAGGTTGAGGGTCGCCGGAGAAGGGGTAGGCAGCGAACGGGATGGTTAAATGGCATCCTCGAGGCGCTGCAGATGAAGTTTTATGATGTTAGAAAGATAGTTGGAGATCGGAAAGCGTGGCGTGACATGATCCATAGGGTCACGAAGAGTCGGACACGACTGAACTGAACTGAGGTTTCTATATGCATGCCTGATTGTATTCTTTTTCTTGCCTGTATTTCAATAATACTTTTTAGATGTTTGCAGGATAATGTACACATTTCTGTGACGCTTTGTGGATGCATTCCTACCTGTGCTCTAGTGTGTTCATTTCCTTCTCTGCCATTGTCATTTCCCTTCGTTCACTATCCAGGCCTTTGGGCTGCGTCGAATAACATTGGCCAGCACTACTGCTTCTTGTGCGCCTTGTTTTTGTGAAGTTTTCGTTCCACTTTGTTCCCCTTAAACTGGATAGAAAGTAGTCCCTGCAGTTTCACACTGCAGGGACTACTCCCTGATGTCCCTGCAGTTTCACACTGCACCTGTCTGCTTTATTGCATCGTCCCCAAGTAGATGAGGGGAGGGGGGACTGTTGTAATGCAGCAGTGATACATAGTGATATGCACAACATATAATAGTGATAGTTACACCTTGTAATCTAGCAGGCAATGCTTTTTCTCCTTTGAGCAGTGTGAACGACCAAATTGCTGGGTTCTTTTCTATCACAAATTGAATAAATAGATAAGTTGGCAAAGCACTACTCTTGAACATTAATTGAAATTGTGTTTTCTTCACGCATGCAGCCTTGTAGTGTAGTCTCGCTTCTTCACATTTGTGCAGTGTTGCATGTGCAGACAGGCACTGTGGAATTTTCCGTACAAAGGGGTCCTTGCAATGGTTGAATACAGTGACAGCTTCATTTAGGGGGATATTATAAAAATACCCAGTGAGCTCAACACGGAGAGAGAAGTACATTGCTCTGAGAGGACACACAACATGCTGTAAGGTGCTGTGTTCCGGAGTCGGGAAGCGCACTAAGCTTTGGGTCAGTCCGAGATGGCTAATTAGGTACATGCCGACGCAACTGCATGAATTGTCACTTGACAACTTCATTTGTGGAGTACTTAGAAGCGCTCCAGTGATTTTAGATGTGTGTAACATGGCTTCTTTGAGATTTCAGGCTGTTTGTGTTGCCTGATAGTAATGCTGCAATGCTCTGGTTGAAGCCAGGAAATTGAACAAAGCAAAGGATATTTTATCCAGATTTCTGCATGCTATAACATGAAAAAGAAATGAATGTTGCCTGTCTGTAGCAGCAAGCTTAAGCTGTTATATCCATATCCCCAGTTGTAGCATCGCTCATCTGGTATAAGCATAATGGTCTTTGAAGCTAGAAAATAAATTTTTATCCTCCCCATTCTGGTTCTCCTCAACATTCGGTTCTTGCGAAGTAACTTTCATTTTTTGTTGCTACACTAAGCAGCAGCATTTAACATTCTCAAGAAGCATCTGTTTATGGAGCTCAAGGCAATGAAATGTAATGTGGTTGTTCGACGGGATTCTACCCGAATATCATGCTGTAGAGGGTTGACACTCTCGAACCTTCACGGTTTACTCTCCTTGTGATCAAGGGCCCTGCCCTGATAAAAGTGTACAAGTACCTGTATATAGTTATATCGTTGCAAATGGAAGAATGTTTGTCCAGGTTGGCAGTTCCTTTCAGATTGAACATTTTTTTCATTCTGAACCATAATATTGCCCAATTCATTTGTCTTGTAATGGACCTTACCATCTTTCTTAGCCATTATTTTGGTGGCATCTTGCTTTGTCGGGCCAAGGTAGAACGACAGAAAGAAGTCGATTACACGGCATGTGCTCTATTGGGACACGAATCGCGCCTCTTGTTTTTGGCTCAGCACCAAACCCTTGGTTCCCATCATAGATATGTACCCTTTTTGGAAAGGCAAGAAAAATAACAGGGCTGTCGGCACACCATCATGCTGCCAGCACCCACAACACAACAATTAATCAGAACAAGACGTTGCACAGACAAGACAGGCTTGCTATAATCTAGCTATAATTACAACAATTATACTTCATGATGAATCGAGCCACTGAGTGGTGCCGATGCTTCTGTAGTCACATCAGGAAGCAGAGTGTGGAGATCATTTCATTAATGCTAAATAGTTTCCAGAAAGGTCACATCGCACCCAAGGCTGTTTTCAGGCCCAGTACACACGAGCCACAATCAATATTTATGATGGAAACGTTGCAGGGACAAAGGCGTGCATGCATGGTCACTAGGAGAGGAACAGACGCGACTACCTGCACAGGTCGAAGCTTTATTTCAGCATTCAGAAAGCACGGTATGTACAGTGAGCGTTTCGAACGAATCAAATACTTGTAGATAATTTCAACCACCAAAAGAATTAGGAAGTAAAAATAAAAAATAAATATTAATCAATGAGAGCAGAAAATCTGCAGTAAATAACAGGTGCATGTCATTGCCATTATGAAAAGCATTTTTTTGGCTATTCATAAGACAAGGAGGGAAATGTATATTGCAAAACAATATTTCTAGACAAATTTCTTGCCGCTCAAAACTATAGGGGGCCTTCCTTCAACCAAAACCAAGCATAAAAAAGTTTGTGACCTCGCCATTGTGGCGCACTGGTTAAAGATGCCTTACGGTTGCTCCGGAGTATAAGGGTTCGATCCCAACCACCGGTGGTTGAATTTCAACGCAGGCAAAATGGAGAGGCGTTCTTGTGCTGGGCTATGTCAGCACTCGTTAAGCATCCCCAGCTGGTCAAAATTACTCTTAGCCCTCCCTTTACGCCACCTGTTTCCATATTTGCCCTTTCACTCCAACCATCCTACCCTCTCTTACAGCGCGGGTCGGCTGCCGGCAGGAAAAGTCTGACACTGCAGTTTTCCTTTCCTAAAACCAATTATTGTTATAAGAAAAATTATGAAAAGTTTTTCCCGAAGACTATTCATTATTTCTTAGAAACAGTGTGGACGTATGCAGTAACCCCTTTAGTAACCATCTTCAGACAATGAGTGCAGTGCTCTAGAGCTTCGTGCTTTCTCCAATTTGCTTTATGGGCTCTTATTTCTTGTTCTGAAACCATATAAAGCGTGGATTCATGCATATACAGATTTTCTAACATTGTGATAATATCAGCAAGTGCCTATCAACAATCGCTCTAAAGCTCAAGTTAGACGTCACCACATCTCATCTCCCAGCCCTTGGAATGTCTCTAATTTTCAATGATATGTCTCGCTTGCGTAGGAAGCAGTCGTAGCTTATAGAAAGCTGTCTTTTATGATTTACAGTAAATAAATTTATGATTCGACACGCACAAAATCTCCGTATCTTAGGTTCTCTTTAAACTCAGCTGCTCCATGGAAGAACGGGACCCATTATTTGGTTCTCGCATTTTGCTTATTCGGCGCATAACTATGCACACTGACACAGCGTATTCTAACAGAGCCTGTCAACTGTTAGGTACTATCGTTAAGCTGCAAGAGCATACGATGTACAATTTCATTGCCTCATTCACAGAGAGCGAGACTCCTATAAAGCGATCAACCGCGATACAAGACGAGCAACAACCTGTCGGCAACATCACTAGTTCATGCATCTCTGAACTTATAGACCTCCGTACTATCACAATATTTGTCGTCCTACGTTTCCCAATTACCAGTGGACAATACTGTGAAAAAGGGTTTCCGCCATTTAATTGTTACAATCCTTATTTAGCTCCCCATTTTATGCTTATAAGTATTTCTAATCGCGGCCGGGATTGTGACATCCTTCTATCCACAATAACATATACTTCTAGTTCACTATGCGCGAGATATGATATCGTTCTCACATATCACCGTTCGAGGCTTTCACCCTATGCAGTTTCAAGTGGTAGCGGTGTGATAAAGATTTAAGGCCGGTTTGTATACGAGGATTGGGCTTTAGGAAACTATTCATTTCTCAATTTGGAGGTTCATATTCCAATCAAATAAAATGTTTGTTTTTTTTACCAGATGCTTCCTGGTTAGAGCACCTGGGCTGAAAGCTGCTCGAAACGGTTTCATGAGGTCCAGGTGACCATTACCGCACTTACATCGTTATTGAAGGAGAAATTGACGACTTGTTCGTCTAACGTGCTTTTACCTTTTTTATTGTTTTCCCTGCTTACAATAATTTATTAAGGCGAACACCCTAGTGAATTTTTTGCGCAAATGTGTCTGCAAAACATGACAGCAAAACGTGGAAGCAAAGCGTAACGTGTGGAGTCATATTAAGCCGAGACTTGTATTCAATAATGTGTATGCAATTACAAGTGGTATGTAAATGTCATCTCATGCCTAGTCATGTGATCTGAGCCATAATACTTTATTCATGAGTCATAGTTACTAAACACGGGTCAGTCAAACCTAAGACCTTTTGGGCATCACTACGGACGCCATGACGTGTAAGTCAATCAAAGTCATGACCATGACTAATATCTGCTCATGACTACCAGGAGTACTGAGTTGTGACAAGCAAAAGCTCCCAAACAGGTACATTATCCCTGAACAGGGAGAGCTGCGTTTAACGCAGGTGGGCTGCTAGAGACGGACGAATATGTTTGCGGCTTTCGGGTCTTAAAAGGAAGGCTTTTGAAACAGGTCGTGCACATGCATAAGAGGTATTACAAATTCCTCTGAGCCTTGGCTTCAAGATATTAAAAGATGCATTTAAGCGGAAAATCTACAGTTGTAATTCTAGTGCAGGCCTTTCTGTAGGCACAGTATGCCGTTAAATACGCCACACAAGCGAATAAAATAAATATTTGTGGTTGAGAAAGGTACATCTTGTTCCCGCGAATTCATGGTTACCTCTCATCCAGAATACGTAGCTTTAGCAGAACTACGAGGCCTTAGAGCTTAATCTTTAGTTTATTTTACTCTGCTCATTGCAGCTGAGCATGAAAACCTTTCTATTGAGTTGAAGGATTTGTGAGTCTGCGCACACGCCTCTACTAGAAGGCTTATAGCTGCGGAACATGCAATACCTTTTTTTTTCTCTGAGATGCGAATGCGCTCATATTTGAATTAGCTGCCGCAGTGAGAAGAGCAGCTCTGTAGGAGGCATGAATAGAGGCCTCACATTTTTGGCACCATTTAAAAGGATTACTGCACGAACAACATTTCTACCGGTGTCTTCAAAGAGGTCATGCAATTGTCAACTGCACTCAGAAGGAACGAAAAAAAAAGCCATCTCACGGGCGGGATATTTCGTACGTGCCACTGTGAGAGGGCAATATTTGGTGTGCACCTGTGTTCGTGGCCGGGCGTGGACACTAAGGTGGCATTGTAGAGTGTATCGTGCAGCATATCCGGCTCGAGCCTGAGGCTTGGACCCAATGAAGCGAGGAGTGCATGCAGGCAATATATACGAGTGAATGGCTTCCGACGTGCCATTGCTGTGAAAACTATGTCGGTGAGCAGCCTCAGTCGCTATAGCTTCTACCAATGTAACTGTGCAGCAGCCCCTGAAGCCTCGCGTCCAGTGCATAGCTGCCTGCCAGCCGCTATCTCCGATTTCTCGGTGGTGTTTGTATGTGCACATATAGTATTTTTGATGTTCAGTCTGCCAACAGTCTCCGCGTTAAGATGGAGCACAGTTTTTTAAACATAGACGTTCTTGCCAGTTGATCTGATTTGAATGTTATTGAAATGATGTAAAGTAACAACTTTAATTTGTTTAGTTCCGCCTATTTAAACATGTTGCAAGAGCTAAGCGACTTTTTAACTCTGTTCACTTAAACGCCCCATGGTTTCATTAGTAAAGTTATGTAGTGCCAAGAAAATGTTCCAGCTCTGGTGCTGCGGATGGCAAGTTTTGCCTTATTCTTTTTTATTTAAAAATCGGGGTTAGAAGGGGCTTTTTAGTCCTAACTCTATAAATAAGGAACGCTCTCCCATCGTGATTTATTCGGGAGCACAGAGGGAGATACAAGGCGTTGAGTCTTTTTAATTATCCTCGTTTTTATTTTTGGCAGCTCAATAGGTCTACACAAAGCTACCTCTTCGGAAGCACATCGTCAGGGCTTTTTGTCGCGCGTGGCAACTTTGACACTTAGGGTAGGGCACACTAGCGGGAAGGCGCGCGCGGCATGCCGCCGGCGGCAAGCAGCTTGCCGCAAAACCTGCCGCGGCAGCGGGTAGACCTGCCGCGCGCCGAATGGGTCGAGGAGCCATTTTCGGCGGCCTGCCGCGTGCTGCGAGTCGGAAGAGCCAATGAGAGACGTCCGGCTCAGCGACGTGCGCGTCAGTGTCGCCATCTCGTGCCTACTACCGAAGTTAACTACCCGCGGCTCAGGCGGTGAGACTACGATCAAGCGCTCCGTGTCATGAACGACGAAGCGAGCATTCTTTTGTGCCTCCGTGTTGAAAACTTAGCCTCAGTGAGAGAATAATGGAACACTTGCTTGAGACTGTTTGGTTATTCCCCTTTTACGCAAAAATC